>JAWMAR010001806.1:0-52500 GCA_036785375.1 Leucoraja ocellata
GCTTTCAGGTCAGGCGATGCTCGAGCCTACAGTTCATCCAGGGCTAACCTGAAGAGGGGCATCAGGAAGGCCAAGCACTGCCATAAGCTCAGGATTGAGGAGCACTTCAACAACAACTCCGACCCCCGACGCATGTGGCAAGGCATCCAGGCCATCACGGACTACAGACCCTCCAACATCACCCCCACATCCAGCGACGCCTCCTTCCTTGAGGAGCTTAATCACTTCTATGGCCGCTTCGACAGGGACAATCTAGAGACAGCCATCAAGGCTGTGCTACCTGCCGATCACCAACCCCTCACACTCACCCCCTACGACGTGTACGTGGCACTGAGTAGGACTAATGCACGTAAGGCTGCTGGCCCTGACGGCATCCCCGGGCGCGTGCTCAGGGCCTGTGCTGCGCAGCTGACAGACGTCTGGACTGACATCTTCAACCTGTCACTTGCCCAAGCAGTTGTCCCCACTTGCCTTAAAGCCACCTCCATCGTGCCAGTGCCAAAACACTCCACTGCGGCAAGCCTCAACGACTTCCGCCCAGTTGCACTTACCCCCATCATCACCAAGTGCTTCGAGAGGCTGGTCCTGGCACACCTCAAAAGCTGCCTACCCCCCACACTGGATCCCAATCAGTTTGCCTACCGCAAGAACAGGAGTACGGAGGATGCCATCTCAACGGCACTTCACTCCGCCCTCTCCCACCTTGACAACAGAGACACTTATGTAAGAATGCTGTTCATCGATTACAGCTCAGCATTCAACACCATTATTCCATCAAAACTGATCACCAAACTCGGTAACCTGGGCATCGACCCCTCCCTCTGCAACTGGATACTGGACTTTCTAACCAACAGACCCCAGTCTGTGAGGTTAGACAAGCACACCTCTTCAACCCTCACCCTGAACACCGGCGTTCCGCAGGGCTGTGTGCTGAGCCCCCTCCTCTACTCCCTCTTCACCTATGACTGCACACCTGTACATGGTACTAAAACCATCATCAAGTATGCAGATGATACAACGGTGATTTGCCTCATCAGCAACAACGATGAGCTGGCCTACAGGGAGGAGGTCCAGCACTTAGCAGCATGGTGCGCTGACAACAACCTGGCCCTTAACTCCAAGAAGACCAAGGAGCTCATTGTAGACTTCAGGAAGTCCAGAGGCGTCACGCACACCCCCATCCACATTAACGGGACGGAGGTGGAACGTGTTTCTAGCTTCAGGTTCCTGGGAGTCAACATCTCCGATGACCTCTCTTGGACCCACAATACCTCTGATCAAGAAGGCTCATCAGCGTCTCTTCTTCCTGAGGAGACTGAAGAAGGTCCATCTGTCTCCTCAGATCCTGGTGAACTTCTACCGCTGCACCATCGAGAGCATCCTTACCAACTGCATCACAGTATGGTATGGCAACTGCTCTGTCTCCGACCGGAAGGCATCCCCCCCCCCCCCCCCCCCCCCCCCCGGACACTTATTATTTTTTTTTATTCAAATCGTTTGCTATGTCGCTCTTCAAGGCAGATGCTAAATGCATTTCGTTGTCTCTGTACTGTACACTGACAATGACAATTAAAATTGAATCTGAATCTGAATCTGAATCTGATATGACAGTCCCCGCCATCCAGGGAATTAACCTTGTGAACCTACGCTGCACTCCCTCAATAGCAAGAATGCCCTTCCACAAATTTGGAGACCAAAACTGCATACAATACTCCACGTGTGGTCTTACTAGGGCCCTGTACAAATGCAGAAGAACCTCTTTGCTCCTATACTCAACTCCTCTTGTTATGAAGGCTAACATGCCATTCACTTTCTTCACTGCCTGCTGTACCTGCATGCTTACTTTCAGTGACTGATGAACAAGGACCCTCCAGATCCTGTTGCACTTCCCCTTTTCCCAACTTGACACCATTTAGATAATAATCTGCCTTCCTGTTTTTGTTACCAAAGTGGTTAATCTTCCCTATCACCGATGTCAGGCTAACTGGTCTATAATTCCCTGTTTTCTCTCCTGCCTTTCTTAAAAAGTTGGATAACATTACCTACCCTCCAACCCACAGGAACTGATCCTGAATCTATAGACCATTTGAAAATGATTACCAATGCATCCACAATTTCTAGAGCCACTTCCTTAAGTACCCTGGGTTGTAGACCATCAGGCCCGAAGGATTTATCAGCCTTCAGTCCCATCAGAATACCCAACATTTCTTGCCTAATGTGGATTTCCTTCAGTTCCTCCGTCACCCCAGATCCTCTGGCCACTACTATATCAGGAAGATTGTTTGTGTCCTCCTTAGTGAAGACGGATCCAAAGTACCTGTTCAATGCATCTGCTATTTCTTTGTTCCCCATCTTCATTCACCTTCAGTCTTCAAGGGTCCAACTTTGGTCTTAACTTTTTTTCCTCTACACATACCTAAAGAAGCTTTTACTATTCTCCTTTATATTCTTGGCTAGCTTACCTTTGTGAACCTCATCTTTTCTCCCCATATTGCTTTTTTAGTTATCTTCTGTTGCTCTTTAAACATTACCCTATCCTCTGGCTTTCCGCTTATCTTTGTTATGTTGTACTTCTCTTATTTTTATACTGTCCCTGACGTCCCTTGTCAGCCACAGTCGCCCCTCACTCCCTTGGAATCTTTCTTCTTCTTTGGAATGAACTGGTCCTGCACCTTCTGTATTATTCCCAGAAATAGTTACTCCTTTGGTTCTTATTAAATCTTTCACCTTAAACCTATGTCCTCTGGTTCTCGATTCCCCTACTCAGGACAAGAGACTCTGCATCTATTCATTGTGGTTTTGTGTACCTCTAAGATCACCCCTCATTCTCCTGTGCTCCATGGAGTCTTAGTCTGTTCAACTTCTCTCTATAGTTCAGGCCCTCAAGTCCTGGCAACATCTGCATAAAATCTTCCCTGTACTCTTTCCAGCATGACAACATCTTTCCTATAACATGTTGCCCAAAACTGAACACAATAATCTAAAACTCAAAATATTTGACAGCTAAATGAAACCTTGCATGAAACCTTTATGAATTGTCTAGCCTCAGGGGAGGGGAGGTGTAGACGGGACCACATCATTCATCTTTGTGGTGAAGTAGTGTAAAGCTGTAAATGTTTATTCACAGAAACCTCAAGGGGTTTATAAACAACGAGTGCTTTGTAGAAAAAAGTTTTGGTTACAAGAAAAATATAAAACATCGAAAAATAGGTGCAGGAGTAGTCCATTCGGCCCTTCAAGCCATTCAATATGATAATGGCTGATCATCCAAAACCAGTGCTCCATTAAAGTGCTTAATCTAACTCTCTCTTGAAACTTCCAGTGAATTAGCATCCACTGCCTTCTGTGGCAGAGAATTTTACAGATCACAACTCTCAGGGTGAAAAGGTTTTTCCTCGTCTCAGTCCTAATTTGCCCTTATTTTTCAACTGACCCCTGGTTCTGGACTCTCCCAAAATAGAGAACATTTTTCCTGCATATATCCTTTAAGAATTTAATATGTTTCTGTAAGATCAGGTTGGGTGTAGGGAGAACAGAAAACTTTCTTGGCAAGTCTTCTATAAGACTATGGTTAGGACACGTTTGGAATATTGCATGCATTTCTAGTCAGCCCATTAAAGGAAGGATGTGGAGACTTTGGAAAAGGTGCAGAAGAGGTTTACCAGACACTGCCTGGATTAGAGGGCATTAGCTACCAGCAGAGATTGGACAATCTTGCATTATTTTCTCTGGAATATTGGAACTTGATGGGATAAGCTTAGTTTATCTTGGCATTATAAGTGTATGGCCACTGTGGGCCTGTTCCTGTGCTGTTCTATGCGTAACTATTTGATCAGTTTTGTGTTGAAGTGAGTGCTGTATTAGAATTTAATGCTCTACTGAAAGTTGTTGCTGTTCTTTGGGAGGGGTTGCTTGTGCCTGCTGACCCTCATCAATGGGTTACACGTTTATGCTGATCAAACTGGTGATGAGAAAATGTGAAGCAAAATATCTTGCCCCTATCACAGTTGCGAAGGAGAACAGTCATTCTTTGTGGCATTAATTCATAGGATGTGGAAAGAGAATTGTACAACTTGAAAGAAAGCTTCAGCTGTGTTGAGCAGGGCTCACTTTTTTCCATTCCAGCACAACATCACAGGAAGATCAAAGAACTCGAGGAGAAAGTCGCTGAGTTAGAGCTAGAAAATGCTGCACTTCGTCAGAGAGTGTCCCAAATTGGCCTTGAAGATTCCACTGTTTAACACCATATCTGATGCCAACACAACGCTGCTTAAATGATGATGTCCACAACTGTGTTTCCATATTAATGCACTATTAGTATTACATTTTGCCTAAGATTTTAATTGTTATTAAAATAACATTTTGGATGGTTAATAGTGCTTGTTTCCTGTGTCTGGTTTTTAAATGTTTACATTATTTATTCACAATGTGTTTACTTATAAACAAATAAAAATATATGAATCACTAATCAACTCGTTTGTGAAGGTAACTTGCTTCATTTTTTGGGCATGATTTGTCAGTCCATCACTTTAGTAACAGGTGGCAGGTGAGTGAGTTGAGCTTTGGCATTTTCATTGACTGAAAGGTAAAGAAAGTAAAGAAACTGGGTCATTGGCTCATCAAGTCTACGCTGTCCATTGATCACCCATCCACACTAATTCTCTTATTAAAGTCAAAAGTCATAAGCCAATTTTATTCGTCACATGCGCCCAAAGGTGCAGTGAAATGAATTTGCCAGCAGTGAAACACGTAAAAAGAACACACAATACACCATAAGATTTAATGCAAACATCCACCACAGCATTCTTCACTGTGATGGAAGGCAACAAAGTTCAGCCAATCCTCCTCCCTTGTTCACCCGTGGTTGGGGCCATGAACTCTCTGTAGTCGCAGCTACGTACGGCCCGATGTACAGGCCCTCTTGTTGGCATGATCCAAACTGACGTAGGGACGGTCGAACACACTCCGCGGCTTGGAGTGCCCGAATCGGCTTTTGTTTTACCGGAGACCTCGGCATTATTATGTTATAGGCCGGCGGTCGGAGCTCTTCTCCGGCGATCCCTGTCAAGAGATCCCAGGCTCCGGATGGTAAGTCCATGCCACGCCAGTGGCTAGAAGCTCCACAGACCATAGCCCCATGATGCCAAAGTCATCAGGCCAGTGATCAGAGCACACCTCACTGGCGACCCCCGGCAAGGGTTCACCCGCTCCACAATGGAAAAGTCCACGCTGGATCTGCTGCCGATGCTCCAGACCCGACTCCAGGAAAAGCCGCTCCAATCCATGCTGTTAGGCTGCGAGGGCGGCGACATGGAAAAAGTCGCCTCTCCATCGAGGAGGCAACTGAAAGTGGTTCCCCCCTTTTTCCACCACCCCCCCACAAGACACACCAAGAGACACTAAAACAAACATTTGGACACACTAAAAAAAACAAAAAGTCGAAATAACAGACACGCTGCTGGCAGGGCAGCCGACTCTCAGCTCCCCCACCAACCAAAGATCCTACTTTCCCACCATCCTACTTTCACATCCACTCCCTGCAAAGGGGCAGTACGGTGGCACAGCGGTACAGTTGTTGTCTTGCAACGCCAGAGAACAGGGTTCGACTCCAACTACGGGTACTGTCTATGGATTTTATACGTTCTCTCCGTGATTGCGTGGGTTTTCTCCGAGATCTTCAGTTTCCTCTCGTAACCCAAAGACGTACAGGTTTGTAGGTTAATTGGTATTGTAAAATTGTAGGTTTTCCCTAGTTTGTGATGGGTAGTTGTGTAGGATAGTGTTAATGTGCGGGGATCACTGGTCGGTGCGGACGATGGGCCGAAGGGACTGTTTCTGTGCTGTATCTAAACTAAGGGCAATTTGGAGGCCAATTAATCTACAAACCTACACGATGTGAGATGAAACCAGAGCACCGTTGGAACCCCACATTTTTCCAGGGAGAACATGCAAACTCCATATAGACAACATCCAAGGCTGGAATTGAACCTGGATCTCTGGCACTGAGGCAGCAGCACTACCAGCTGCACCACCTGTTCTCCATTGGATTTGTTTATAATTGTAGTACAACTCTTGTAACCAGATCATTGCCTCAAATCTGCAGACTATTTTGTAATTAGTACTATTCTCTTGCCTACAATTCCCAGTTTGTGTTATTTTTAAAAAGGTTTTTACAAAATATGTCTGAAGAAGGGTATCGACCTGAAACGTCACCCATTCCTTTTCCCCAGAGATGCTGCCTGAACCGCTGAGTTACTCCAGCATTTTGTGTCTATCTTCAGTGAAAATATAAACTTGGCAGTGAACAGATTAGGGAAGAAAATACATACCTCTCATCCTGTTGATCCAGGTGGGACTCAAGGCCCACAGCTAGGTGTTTGACTCTAGATTGCTCTTATTTCTGGAACGATAAGACAAATCAAGTTTATTGTCATGTGCACATGTACATTGAGGTACAGGAACTGTTAAAATCCTGCTTGTGGCAGCATCACAGGCACATGGATAAACACACAAAAACAAATTAGACAATACATTGCCTTTAAAACATCTAAAAGAAAGAAGACTGCAGAAAAAAACAAATTAGGCTAATGTACAATAAATTAAAAAAAATCCATGATAGAGCAAGAGGTGGACCATGATGTTCCATTGTCAAGTTAGGATTAGGATAATGCATCCCATTCAATAGTAACTAGAGATGAGCAATAATATACAGTACAATGATGTCCACATCTGGTAAAGGGACCATAACAAATCTTGCAGTTGTATACATTCAGAAATTGCTGAATTTGCATATAATGAATATGTCTGTGCAGTGGTGCAGGAAATCTGTCACCTCTATAACTGCCAAACGCAACTAAAGATTTAGAAATGTTTATTTTATTGTGTTTGTTGTATTGTTAGTGTTGTTGCTTGCTTAGAGAGGTAGGTTGTTCAACAGAAAATCTTTTATTGAAAGTTATAAGTTGTCAACTACTGGCAGTGCCTGTGGAGTTTAATTGAGTTTATTTCATTGTTACATGTACCGAGGTAGAGTGAAAAGCTTGTATTCCTTGACAAATATCGCAGAAACCTGGACTGATAACTGGACCAATAAACTCATCTGCCGATGCAACTAGAAAAAAACCTAATTAGGCTAATGTCCAATTAAATAAAAACAAATCCATGGTGGAGCAAGAGGTGGACCATGGTGTTTCATTGTCAAGTTAGGATTAGGATAATGCATCCCATTCAATAGTAATTAGAGATGAGCAATAATATACAGTACATTAGGTAATAAATACAGGTGCTATCAACAATGTTAATGCTCTGTTAATAAATATATATCTGCAGTTCGTTCCTATGCAGTTTAGTTTAGAGGTACAGTGCGGAAACAAGCCCTTCGGCCCACCGAGTCTGCGCCGACCAGCAATCCCCGCACACTGACATTATCCTACACACACTAGGAGCAATTTACAATTAAAGCAAGCCAATTAACTTACAAATTTGCACATCTTTGGAGTGTGGGAGGAAATCGGAGATCCCAGGAAAAACCCACACAGATAACGGGAAGAAAATACAGGCAGCACCCGTTGTCAGGATCGAACGCGGTTCTCGAGAGTTGCAACTCTACTGCTGAGCCACCCGTTGTGCAGGGTCGTTTGATGAGAAGAAAAATGGCTGATGGAGATGGAATAGTGGATCAGTCATGGAAGGGGTAATTTCAAGTCAAATGTCTTTTATTGTCATATGTCCTGAAACTGGAAACAAACAGGCACCAGAGATGGATGAAATGAGAGTATATTACACATTGACACCATAAGTAATGATATTTACAACTACATTAAAAAATATATCAGTTCCTCTCATTCCATCGATTATGTGTGACTAGTTATAGTGTCATAGAGTCATACAATGTGGAAACAGGCCCTTCAATCCAACATGCCCACCGCCCAACATGCCTCATCTACACTAATCCCATTTGCCTGTGTTTGGCCCATTTTCAATCCATGTCCCTGTCTAATCGCCTCTTAAACGTTGTGATAGTCCCTGCTTCAACTGCCTCCTCAGGCAGCTTGTTGTTGTTGTTGTTCTTCTTCTTCTCCTTCTTTGGAGTTTTACGGCAGCCGGCATCCGCAATGTTGCATTGCTGCCACCTTCTGGCTTCATTCCACAGTACTCATGTCTTTACATTAGATCCTTTTTATAAGCCCAGAGGCCCTCAAGAAATCAAACAACAACTTTATTCCTTTTCCTTTCCCTCCACACTCTAGAATGTTCTTTACTGATATTTCTGTCAATCCAATTTTCCTCATTTCAATGATCATAAATCCTCTTTCTGTCTCATATCTCCTACATGCAACTATGGCATGCTGAACTGTTTCTGGTTGATGGCATTCCTCACACAGCCCAGTAGGGTGTTTTCCCAATATTTTTAATGTGCTGTTCAGGTGAGTGTGTCCTATCCTCAATCTTGTTAATACTACCTGTTCCCTCCTGTTCCCCCCTCTTCTTGCTGTAATGCCCACTCTGTTTTGTAGCGAATAGAGGTGTCTCCCCTTTGTCTCCTGTTCCCAGTATTGTTGCCATTCTTGATTTATTTTCTTCCAAACAATGTGTTTTCCTTCAGATTTGGATAGTTGTAAGTTTACCTCTATGTTTCTTTTTTTTTACAGCCTCCTTTGCCAATTTATCCACCTTTTCATTCCCTAGAACACCAATGTGTGCTGGGACCCACAACAACGTCACGTCACTGCCCCTCCTTGTCACTTGGCTTAATAGTAGCAGGATTTCATACACTAAGTCAGGCCGCCTATGGGATGCACCAGACCCAATACTCTGGATTGCAGATAATGAGTCGCTACATATTACTACTTTACATGGTTGCACCTGTTCCATCCACCGAACTGCCATCAAAATAGCGTACAGTTCCACTGTATATACTGTCAAATAGTTGTTTGTTCTTTTGTAAATCCCCTGGACTACCACAGCCGCCCCTGTTGTTTCAGCTACTGGGTCCTTTGATCCATCTGTGAAAATTAAGAGGTGTTCCCTGTACCTATTATCTATATGGCTATGATATTCTGTCTTTAGGTCTGAATTTTTGTTCCTCCTTTTTGCCTCCCATATCTCCAGATCAACTTTTGGAATGTTCAGTAACCATATTGGCACAGATGGCCACAATACTGCAGGGCAGAACTCTTTGTCCTCTACTCCCATGTCCCTTGCCACAACTCCTCCAACCCAGCCGAAGCTTCCAGACTGAGCCACCCCTCTCTCCCAGCACGGCAGCTTGTTCCAAACACCCACCGCCTTTTATGTGAAAAAGTTACCCCTCAGATTCCTTTCAAATCTTCCCGCTTTCACATGAATCCTCTGGTCTCGATTCCCTCACTCTGGGCAGGAGTCTGGACAAGAGGGTTTGTTGTATATTTGCAGCATTTCTGTTTATCTTTAAACAGTGAATACATCTCAGAAAGTAATGTTAAATAAAACTTTCAATCATGTTTATATCCTTTCAGTTTATGCCACGGGTGCAGTTACGGCCGAATCACTGCGAGTTTGAAACAAAGATCCTACAGCAAAGCAAAGTTCTGAGAGCTCTGCTCTAAGATCTTTGCAGCAAAGCTTTGCTATCGGATCTTTGGCCACTGCAATTGGATATCTCCGCAGCAAAACTTGTTGGGAGGCCCCGGACTGCGAATACGGCATATGCGTGCGCTGGCATTGGATGGTCGTCGTTGGTTCATGCTCGTTGACGGGCTTCGCATCAATCTACTAGTACCCTGGACAATGAATATTGCTTGCACCCCAACCAATGACAAGAGTTAGCGGAGTTTATAAAAACCGAAATCCTCCCGCTGCTGATGTCACAACCAAAGGGACAGAAGGGTAAGTCCGTCCGTCATGAGGTTGTTCATGTAGCTGTGTAGGAAGGAACGGTACATGCTGGTTTATACCGAATATAGATGCAAAAACCTTCCTGCTCATGTCGCTGTTGTTCAATACCAAGCGTGTAAATGTAGCAAGTGGACAGCCCAGCGGAATGTTCAAAGTCAAATTTGATTTTATTTTTGTATTTTTCATACCTTTCAGTTATCTGTTATTTGTACCGTTCCATACCTCTGCTTTCCCTCTCTCCTGACTTTCAGTCTGAAGAAGGTTCTCGACCCAAAACGTCGTCCATTCCTCCTCTCCAGAGATGCTGCCTGTCCCGCTGAGTTACTCCAACACTCTGTGCCTATCTTCGGTGTAAACCAGCACCTGCAGTTCCTTCCTACGCAGCTAATTGTTTAAAAAACATGTTCCGTTTTAACTTCAGGCGGCAAATGCAGTGTGAAATGGCTAACTCGGACTGGGGTTAGTGGAGCGCCAGCCGGCTTCAGTTAAAGCTGTTGCAAGAGATGGACACAGAATGCTGGAGTAACTCAGCGGGACAGGTAGCACCTCTGGAGAGAAGGAATGGGTGACGTTTCGGGTGGAGACCGTGACCCGCTGAGTTACTCCAGCTGTGTCTGTATTTCTGTCTGTGCGCGTGCGCGTGTGTCTGCGCGTGTGTGTCTGCCTGCGTGTGCGACTAAAGCAGACTGTCTAAGTGCAGCACCTCTTTGGTCTGTATCTCTAAAGTCTAAATCAATACCACACTCAAATCAGGCAATATGATTGTTATAGACATTTGCCCCATTGACTAGATCCCAGCATGCAACAGCAACACATCCATTTAGTATGTGATACAATAGCTCAAATATTAACCATTACCAAACATTTTTTGTTACAACCCACAACCATACCACAAAGCAAATAATGTAGTTATTACATAATTTTGTATTGGTTTGGTTTAAAACATACCCACGGCCTTGGGTCTCTTTGGAGATGGGCATTGCCTCTCCTGCTCCATTGTACTGCCCGGCCGCTTTATGCCAGGGATAACATTGTTGGAGGCCAAAGCATGAAGTGTGTGGATATTCTTTCTGGTGCTTGAAGGACCAGCCGTACCTTTGTGTAAAATAAGTGGTTAAAAAAGGGATAGCCTTAAAGTCAAGAGCAGCAGAATTAAATCAAGCCCTGCTTTGCCATTTAAAATATATAATTCCATATTTCTCACAATGCAATTCAGCCCATTGAGTCTACAGTAGCTCAGGCCCATCAATCCCTTTCTCAAATTCCTAGTAATATTTTCTCACATATGCCCAACAACCCATCCCTACTCAATCATCTATCAACTCAAGGCTAGAATTGCCAGGGTGGTCAGTGTGTGAAGGGTCTCGACCCAAAACGGCACCTATTCCTTTCCTCCAGCGATGCTGCCTGACTCGCTGAGCCACTCCAGCTTTTCGTGTCTATCTCTGGTTAGTTTCAAATAACCATTTGTTGGATGCTACCATCAACCAGCAGAAATGAAATGCCAAAGCAAATCAGTTTGACTTCTGATCGAGATGCAATACCAAACAACAACACCAGATGGTGCAAGGCACTTGCTTAGAGATAGCATGCAACCAAACCAGTAAAACTCAAAAATAATAAAAGGTGGGGGGGGGTGCAACAATAATATATAATAGAAGACAAGACCAGAACAGGATTGAATCAAGCATTTGTGAAGAGTTCCTATGTGAAAAGGATGTGCATAAACCTTTATGTGTCAATATTACAAACACACATGATTGCAACTGGATCATGAGCAGGTTATTTTCTGCAAAGTGAAGGTAGAACAGAGGAACACAGGAATATTTAAAGTCAGAAACAGTGATAAATACCAAAAGCAAATAGAGACACTGAAAACAGATCTTTGCCAGTACAGGTATATATTTAGAAACCCCATCAAATCAATTTTGTGAATTTGGAGTTACAAAACATGTTCAATGAAGGTAAAATAAGTATTACAAGATATTCAGGACCCAATTTTAAGTGATTGAACAAAATTAAAATTAAAAGTAAAAATATGTCATGAGCAGCCAAATGGGTGGGTAAATCTGAGAGCTGCTGCTTCCCAGCTCCAGAGACCCAGGTTCAATTCAGACCTTGGGTGCTGTTTGTGTGGAGTTTGCACGTTCTCCGTGACCGTGGGTTTCCTCGACATGCTCTGGTTTCCTCCTACATCCCAAAGATGTGTGGGTTTGCAGGTTAATTGGCCTGAATAAATTGCCCCCGGGGTATACAGAGTGGATGTGAGAGTGGGATAACAGAACTAGTTTGTGTGAATTACGGTCCACATGGAATTTGTGGGCCGAAGGGCCCCGTTTCCATACTGTATCTCTAAACTAAACCGTTTTGAACTGCAGACACTTGCAGAAGTTACATTAAATTGTGGAATTGAAACTAGGATGCTGAAATCTGGCATTACTCATTGGGGACAATATGAAGTCATGTCAAGTCAAGTCAAGTTTATTTGTCACATACACATACGAGATGTGCAGTGAAATGAAAGTGGCAATGCTCGCAGACTTTTGTGCAAAAGACAAACAACAAAACAACCAAACCAATTATAAACACAATCATAACACACATATTCTTTTACATAATAAATAATAGAAGGAAAAACGTTCTGTAGAGTTAGTCCCTGGTGAGAAAGGCGTTTACAGTCCGAATTGCCTCTGGGAAGAAACTCCTTCTCAACCTCTCCGTTCTCACTGCATGGCAACGGAGGCGTTTGCCTGACCGTAGCGGCTGGAACAGTCCGTTGCAGGGGTGGAAGAGGTCTCTCATGATTTTGTTTGCTCTGGAGTTGCACCTCCTGTTGTATAGTTCCTGCAGGTGGGTGAGTGAAGTTCCCATAGTGCGTTCGGCCGAACGCACTACTCTCTGCAGAGCCTTCTTGTCCTTGGCAGAGCAATTCCCGAACCAGATGGTAATGTTCCCGGACAAGATGCTTTCCACCGCCGCTGCGTAGAAGCACTGGAGGATCCTCGGAGACACTCTGAATTTCCTCAATTGCCTGAGGTGGTAAAGGCGCTGCCTTGCCTTACTCACCAGTGCTGAGGCGTGTGATGACCATGTCATATCCTCAGAGATGTGGACTCCCAGATATTTAAAACAGTTCACCCTATCCACAGGATCCCCATTTATACTCAATGGAGTGTACGTCCTCGGATGATGTGCCCTCCTAAAGTCCATGATCAGCTCCTTCGTTTTTTTGATCTTCAAGAGGAGGCTGTTCTCCTGGCACCAGAGTGCTAGATCAGCCACCTCCTCCCGGTAGGCCTTCTCATCATTGTCTGAGATCAGGCCCACCACCACAGTGTCATCAGCAAACTTAATTATTGAATTGGAGCTGAACCTAGCCGCACAGTCATGTGTGTACAGGGAGTACAATAGGGGCTGAGGACGCAACGCTGGGGCGATCCTGTGCTCAGGGTGAGGGACTTCGATGTATTCCCTCCCATCTTGACTACCTGGGGCCTGGCGGTGAGAAAGTCCAGGACCCAGGCACACAGGGAGGAGTTGAGCCCCAATTCCAGTAGCTTCCCGGCCAGTCTGGTGGGGACTATCGTGTTGAAGGCTGAACTGTAGTCTATGAACAGCATCCTCACGTAGCCCCCCTTCTGGCTGTCCAGATGGGAGAGAGCGGTGTGCAAGACCTGGGAGACCGCATCGTCCGTGGACCTGTTCGGACGGTATGCAAACTGCAACGGGTCCATGTTCCGAGGGAGGAAGGCGCAGATGTGATTCTTCACCAGCCTCTCAAAGCATTTCATGACCACCAAGGTAAGGGCCACCGGACGGTAGTCATTCAGGCAGGCTGGGGAGGCATTTTTTGGTACCGGTACAATGATGGATTTTTTGAAGCAGGCAGGGACCACGGACTTGTCCAGGGAGAGGTTGAATAATGTAGTGAGCACTGGAGCTAGCTGCGTAGCACAGGACTTGAGTACTCGCCCCGAGATGCCATCGGGGCCTGCAGCTTTTCTCGTGTTCACCCGTGTCAGTGCCCTCCTCACGTCGTGCTCGGACAGCGAGAATGTGTGCATATTCCTCCCTTCAGCTTCGGTAGCCAGCCCGCTGTCGGTATTGTCGATAGTCGGCAGACCTGGAGTGGTGTTGCTCCTCTTGAAACGAGCGTAGAAGGAGTTCAGGTCGTCAGCTAGGGAGGTGCCGGCACATGCGGGTGAGGGAGGGGTGCTTCGGTAGTTGGTTACAATCCGTAGCCCCTGCCACAGGCTTCTGGTGTCCTGCTGCTCCATCTGTAACTCCATCTTGTCCCTGTACCTTCTCTTTGCGTCCTTCACCGCCCTTCGCAGTCGTCCATGTTTCCTGATGCCAAGCCCGAGTTGTAGGCAGCGTTACGAGCATTCAAGGGCCACACGAACAGACCTGTCTACCCAGGGTTTTTGGTTCGGAAAGGTGCTTACCCTTACCATGGGGACGATGTTATCGGTTATTGTTGCGATGAAGTCCATGACTGCTTCCGCGAACTCACTGACGTCACTGGAACTTGCTTCGAACATATTCCAGTCGACATCACTCAGTGCATCTTGCAGCATGGCCTCTGACTGGTCGGACCACCGCTTTACGTCCCTCGTCTCTACCGCTTCCCGAACTATCCTCTGTTTATACTCCGGCAACAGGAAAATAGCAGCGTGGTCAGATTTTCCTAGGGGAGGGAGTGAAACGGCCTTGTAGCCTTTCCTGAACGGTGTGTAGCAGTGGTCCAAAGTTTTCTCCCCCCTGGTGGCACACGTGATGTGTTGGTAGAAGTTCGGCATGACCTTCTTGAGATTTGATTTATTAAAATCTCCAGCCACCACCATAGCCGCATCCGGGTACTTGTTTTGATGTCGACATAGCACATCGTGTAGGGCCGATAGTGCCACGTCGGTGTCCGCCTGCGGTGGAATGTAGACGGCTGTGACGATCACTGAGCCGAACTCCCGGGGAAGGTAGAATGGGCGGCATGAGATCGTCAGGTGCTCCAGGTCCGGCGAGCAGGAACGGGAAAGCATCTTGATATTTCCAGGGTTGCACCAGTTGTTATTGGTCATGAAGCAGACTCCTCCACCCTTGGATTTCCCAGATGCTTCTGTTCTGTCAGCACGGTGGACAGTGAAGGACTCAGTTGGGCAGATTACCTGATCCGGAATCAGTGAGGTCAGCCATGTTTCAGTCAGGCAGAGGATGTTGCAGTCCCTTATGTCCCGCTGGAATCTGATCCTCGCCCTGAGGTCATCCAGCTTGTTTTCCAGGGACTGGACATTCGCCAGAAGAATGCTGGGCAGAGGGGGACGAAAGGCTTGGGCTCTCAGCCTATTCCGAATGCCCCCCGCTTCCCTCGATGTTTTCTCCGGGTTTTCCTTGCAGCCGAGCTCCCTTTGTTGTTGCAGCAGCTTCTGCTGATCTCTGCTGGCCATGCTGGATCAGTGAGTAAAGAGTTTAAAAAGTCTCCGTTTGCCCTGGAGTTTAGATTTAAGAGGGTTTCCCTGTCATACTTTGTTAGTACTAGGGAGTTAGAACTTAGAAATAAGTTAAAAATAAGTTAATGGAATGTTATTTCCATTATTCATGAAGATTATTTAAAAGACTAATTACAGCAAGTAACAGCTTCTCTGTGCCTGGTCCATCATCTACCAGGCACATCATCAGGGTGGATTACTCTACATCTTCCGGGATGATGACCTCTCTTAACCTGTTCACTGCCAACTTTTTTTTCACTATTGGCCATTATTCGGCGGTGGCACTGAACAGGTTAAACCGTTCCCATCTGTAAAATGCATTCTAGTTAACCAACTTGTACATCCAAACCCATGACCTCTACCAGACAAGTGGAAACACATCGAGTTGTGTTGGTCACATACCATCCTAACCTGGAAACATTATGCTATTACTTCAAAGATTTCAAAGAACCAAGTTCTCGATTTTACCCATAAAACAGCTAACAAAGGCCTGTTTCCTTCATCACCGTTACTTTTCTGCGTATCTTTCATTCATTGTTCTTTATCTATCTATCGTCTAGATCTAATTTTCCTTATCCCCAACTAGTCTGAAGAAGGTACTTGATCCAAAACGTCACCCATTCCCTCTCTCCAGAGATGCTGCCTGTCCAACTGAATTACTCCAGCTTTTTGTCTATCTTTACTTCAAGGCTTTAAACCCAGTGCTAACAAACAAGGTTGCAGGGTGACACAGGCTGGGTGAGTGGGCAGATGCATGGTGGATGCAGTTTAATGTGGATAAATGTGAGGTTGCCCACTGGTAGCAAAAACAGGAAGGCAGATTATTATCTAAATGGTGTCAAGTTGGGAAAAGGGGAAGTACAACGGGATCTGGGGGTCCGCGTTCATCAGTCAATGAAAGCATGCAGGTACAGCAGGCAGTGAAGAAAATGAATGGCCTGTTAGCCTTCATAACAAGAGGAGTTGAGTATAGGAGCAAAGAGGTCCTTCTGCAGTTGTTCAGGGCCCTAGTGAGAGCTCAAATTTCTACTTTGGGAAAATAATCCAGACTCTTATCACTCAGATTGCTACCAACTGTATCATAACTGTCAATTAAAATGTTCGCAGCTCATTCACCAGGTGTAACTCTAATGAAGCTCTATGAATATTGAATTTTTAATACAAAGTGGTCAGATTAGCATGAGATTTTGAAAGACTGGTTACCAAAGTAAGCCGTCCGTTTTTATCCTGTAGTTGTTACAGTGTACAAGCCAGGAGGAAAACCATAAGGACTTGAGTTTAGAGATACAGCGCGGAAACCGGCCTCTGGCCCACCGTGTCTGCGCCGACAATGATCCCTGTGCATTAACACTATCCTTCACTAAGGACAACTTACATTTATACCAAGCCAATTAACCTACAAACCTGCACATCTTTGGAGTGTGGGAGGAAACCGAAAGTCTTGGCAAAAACACGCAGGTCAATAGGAGAAAGTACAAACTCTGCACAGACTGGAACACGGTTCTCTGGTGCAGTAAGGCAGCAACTTCACCGCTGTGCCACCATGCCGCCCTTTGATCCATGTTAAAGAAATAAGGAACATGTTCACCCACTGAAGCCGCTTCAGAAACAGGACAAAGCTTGTTTTACCCCACTCACTCCCATCCACCATCGTCCCCTCAAAATAATGGCAGACTTGATGGAGGGGTAGAAAATGAATCTGCAAGTCCATGGGGGAGGCATTTAATGTAGTCTTCGAAAAATTCATAAATTCATAAGTTATAGGAGCAGAATTAGGCCATTCAGCCCATCAAGTCTACTCCTGCTTTCAATCATGGCTGATCTACATTTTCCTCTCAACCCCATTCTCCTGCCTTCTCCCCATTGCCCTTACTGATCAAGCATCATGACTTGGCCTCCACAACCTTCTGTGGCAATGAATTAATGTACAAGGGGGAAAGTTACTTTAAAAATGCAAACTGGATTTAAACCATAAGTTTAGGACTCAATTCAAATGGTACTACTTGGAACTTGGTGTAGATGGCGATCAATTAGAGTCAGTCATACAGCACGGAAACAGGCCCTGTGGCCCCATTTGCCTCTGCTGACCAAGATGCCCAATTTGATAGAAAGATTCAATAATGGAGACCATGGTTATTTGAAACATTTGGGATTGATTAAGGAGGACCCTTGCCAATCTTTCCGAATGGCCCAAACAAGCTACAATTTGTTTACATAATGACCAACACCAATAATGAATCACTGGTACTCTGGCAATCATATTACTTAATCAATGACTATTACTTGGGTAGGAAGGAACTGCAGATGTTGGTTTAAACTAAAGGTAGACAAAAAGCTGGAGTAACTCAACGGGACAGGCAGCATCTCTGGAGAGAAGGAATGGGTGACATTTTGGTCGAGACCCTTCTTCAGACTACAATCCCAGCTATTTGTGTCTATCCAAGGACTATTACTTGGTCTATATTGTTGAATTGGATTTCAATGTCATTCAACAAAGTTAAAATTCAATTCTAAAAACAAGGCCTGCCCAGGACTGCATACTTTTCCAAGCCATCTAAATTAAAATCTTTAAACGCGCCAAAACCAAAGATCATCTTCAGATCAGCATTTACCTCTACATTAATAATGTTTACTTAAAATTTCCCAAGCACCAGATTTATAGTTTATTTGTATATTTAACTTTAAGCAAAAATGCCTCTACATTTACAGCACACTAGTTACCCACATTAAAGAGTTGAGCAAGTTCAGATTCAGATTTTTTTGGTTCCTGGGTAGGTTCCTCTGAAGTTGCATTTTTTCTTAATTCCAGGTATCTTGCTGATAATTTTAGGCTCTGTTTTCACAGGTATCTGAAAGAGAATAGTATTTGCAACAAATAAAGATTTCCCCATTATAAATATTACTCTATTAAAAGGCATACAGAACTATCCAAATGGCAGTAGGCACAGTGGCACAGCTGTCGAGGTGCTGCCTTACAGCACCAGAGGCCCTGGTTCAATCCTAACAACGGGTGCTGCCTGTATGGAGTTCGTACGTTCTCCCTGTGACTGCGTGGGGATTTTCTGGGTGCTCCAGTTCCTTCCCATCTTCCCACAAAGATGTACCTATTTGTAGGTTGATTGGCTTTGATTGGTAAAGATTGCAAATTGCCCCTAGTGTGAAGGATTATGTTAGTGTGAACGGGGCTCACTGGTCTGCTGGACCTAGTGGGCCAAAGGGCACGCTGCATCTCTATACTAAACTAAACCTCTGCCTCAGAGGGCGGTGGAGGCCCGTTCTCTGGATACTTTCATGAGAGAGCTAGATAGGGCTCTTGAAGATAGTGGAGTCAGGGGATATGGGGAGAAGGTAGGAACGGGGTACTAATTATGGATGATCAGCCATGATCACATTGAATGGCAGTGCTGGCTTGAAGGGCTGAATGGCCTACTCCTGCACCTATTATCTAAACACCTTTTCAAGGCATTGGGTATGTGGCCTTGTGCTTAAAATGGCTAAAACGATTAGAATTAAAATTCAGTGTCAGTATTGGTGCAGAATAATGTGATGGTGCAGATAAAACAAATAGAAGATACCAGGTAGTATTTAGTGATAAACAGTTGCTCTTAAGCCTCTGTTAAATGATCAATCTGAAATACAAACCCTTTCTTCAGACATTGCCTGGCCTTTTGAATATTTTTCAAAGGATGATTTTTAAGCACGTTCTAAACAAAATCATTAACTTTAGTCGAGATGTTTAGTTGGAGAACTTTATTCCTTCTTTCACCCACTACTCAAAACCCATCACTGAGGCCTGGGTCAAGACCTTTCTTCAGACTGATCTGATGGGCCTCGACCTGAAACGTCACCCATTCTCTCCCTCCAGAGATGCTGCCTGGCTCACTGTGTTACTACAGCATGTTATGTCTGTCTCATAACTATCTACCCTTGCTCAGATTACTATGCCATTGGTACTTATTACCTCCAAAACCTGCTGCAGTATGAAGAGACTAATCTAGAATTACTGAAAGGCATGAAAAGACTACAGTAAAAAAAACAACAACTTACTTTGGTGTTGACTGTAGTCTGGCATGATGGAAGTTGGTTACTGGGTGAACTTTGCCCTGTCCCAACAACACTACTTGGCCTTCCTGGGACTAGACGAGGCTTTGGAAGGGACTTCTTCGAAAGGTTAGGTGGGTGTATCGGAGGCCTTCCTCCTCTACCCATCGAAGAACAACTTGGTCTAGAGGTTCTAGTAGATAAAGGTATCGACTTCTTTTCACCACTATATTTATATTCCACAGACGTCGCTCCTGGGTTGCCATTTTTCCTTGGAAACAGGTTTGGAGGAACCTGCAGTTACTGCTTTGGATTCTCGCAACTGATTATCAAGTAGTGGTGCATTTATGGCATTGCCACTGGAAGACTTAGGTTTGTTCTCGTTAGATCCTGAACTCGAGTCACCCTTGGGAGCTTTTTTATCTGAACAATCACCAACTGCAACATGGGTGTCATGAAGGGTGGAGGACGTGGTCTGGAAGGAGGAGTCAAATGATGGATTTTCTATAAAACTATACTTCACTGCAATATTTGGGGTCGACATGCAGCCTGAAGCCCATTCTGAATTCACTGCATCAAGTTCTTCATTATGCATGGAATTGCTCAAATTGCTCACTGAAGCCGCTTCAGAAACAGGACAAAGCTTGTTTTACCCCACTCACTCCCATCCACCATCGTCCCCTCAAAATAATGGCAGACTTGATGGAGGGGTAGAAAATGAATCTGCAAGTCCACGGGGGAGGCATTTAATGTAGTCTTCGAAAAATTCATAAATTCATAAGTTATAGGAGCAGAATTAGGCCATTCAGCCCATCAAGTCTACTCCTGCTTTCAATCATGGCTGATCTACATTTTCCTCTCAACCCCATTCTCCTGCCTTCTCCCCATTGCCCTTACTGATCAAGCATCATGACTTGGCCTCCACAACCTTCTGTGGCAATGAATTAATGTACAAGGGGGAAAGTTACTTTAAAAATGCAAACTGGATTTAAACCATAAGTTTAGGACTCAATTCAAATGGTACTACTTGGAACTTGGTGTAGATGGCGATCAATTAGAGTCAGTCATACAGCACGGAAACAGGCCCTGTGGCCCCATTTGCCTCTGCTGACCAAGATGCCCAATTTGATAGAAAGATTCAATAATGGAGACCATGGTTATTTGAAACATTTGGGATTGATTAAGGAGGACCCTTGCCAATCTTTCCGAATGGCCCAAACAAGCTACAATTTGTTTACATAATGACCAACACCAATAATGAATCACTGGTACTCTGGCAATCATATTACTTAATCAATGACTATTACTTGGGTAGGAAGGAACTGCAGATGTTGGTTTAAACTAAAGGTAGACAAAAAGCTGGAGTAACTCAACGGGACAGGCAGCATCTCTGGAGAGAAGGAATGGGTGACATTTTGGTCGAGACCCTTCTTCAGACTACAATCCCAGCTATTTGTGTCTATCCAAGGACTATTACTTGGTCTATATTGTTGAATTGGATTTCAATGTCATTCAACAAAGTTAAAATTCAATTCTAAAAACAAGGCCTGCCCAGGACTGCATACTTTTCCAAGCCATCTAAATTAAAATCTTTAAACGCGCCAAAACCAAAGATCATCTTCAGATCAGCATTTACCTCTACATTAATAATGTTTACTTAAAATTTCCCAAGCACCAGATTTATAGTTTATTTGTATATTTAACTTTAAGCAAAAATGCCTCTACATTTACAGCACACTAGTTACCCACATTAAAGAGTTGAGCAAGTTCAGATTCAGATTTTTTTGGTTCCTGGGTAGGTTCCTCTGAAGTTGCATTTTTTCTTAATTCCAGGTATCTTGCTGATAATTTTAGGCTCTGTTTTCACAGGTATCTGAAAGAGAATAGTATTTGCAACAAATAAAGATTTCCCCATTATAAATATTACTCTATTAAAAGGCATACAGAACTATCCAAATGGCAGTAGGCACAGTGGCACAGCTGTCGAGGTGCTGCCTTACAGCACCAGAGGCCCTGGTTCAATCCTAACAACGGGTGCTGCCTGTATGGAGTTCGTACGTTCTCCCTGTGACTGCGTGGGGATTTTCTGGGTGCTCCAGTTCCTTCCCATCTTCCCACAAAGATGTACCTATTTGTAGGTTGATTGGCTTTGATTGGTAAAGATTGTAAATTGCCCCTAGTGTGAAGGATTATGTTAGTGTGAACGGGGCTCACTGGTCTGCTGGACCTAGTGGGCCAAAGGGCACGCTGCATCTCTATACTAAACTAAACCTCTGCCTCAGAGGGCGGTGGAGGCCCGTTCTCTGGATACTTTCATGAGAGAGCTAGATAGGGCTCTTGAAGATAGTGGAGTCAGGGGATATGGGGAGAAGGTAGGAACGGGGTACTAATTATGGATGATCAGCCATGATCACATTGAATGGCAGTGCTGGCTTGAAGGGCTGAATGGCCTACTCCTGCACCTATTATCTAAACACCTTTTCAAGGCATTGGGTATGTGGCCTTGTGCTTAAAATGGCTAAAACGATTAGAATTAAAATTCAGTGTCAGTATTGGTGCAGAATAATGTGATGGTGCAGATAAAACAAATAGAAGATACCAGGTAGTATTTAGTGATAAACAGTTGCTCTTAAGCCTCTGTTAAATGATCAATCTGAAATACAAACCCTTTCTTCAGACATTGCCTGGCCTTTTGAATATTTTTCAAAGGATGATTTTTAAGCACGTTCTAAACAAAATCATTAACTTTAGTCGAGATGTTTAGTTGGAGAACTTTATTCCTTCTTTCACCCACTACTCAAAACCCATCACTGAGGCCTGGGTCAAGACCTTTCTTCAGACTGATCTGATGGGCCTCGACCTGAAACGTCACCCATTCTCTCCCTCCAGAGATGCTGCCTGGCTCACTGTGTTACTACAGCATGTTATGTCTGTCTCATAACTATCTACCCTTGCTCAGATTACTATGCCATTGGTACTTATTACCTCCAAAACCTGCTGCAGTATGAAGAGACTAATCTAGAATTACTGAAAGGCATGAAAAGACTACAGTAAAAAAAACAACAACTTACTTTGGTGTTGACTGTAGTCTGGCATGATGGAAGTTGGTTACTGGGTGAACTTTGCCCTGTCCCAACAACACTACTTGGCCTTCCTGGGACTAGACGAGGCTTTGGAAGGGACTTCTTCGAAAGGTTAGGTGGGTGTATCGGAGGCCTTCCTCCTCTACCCATCGAAGAACAACTTGGTCTAGAGGTTCTAGTAGATAAAGGTATCGACTTCTTTTCACCACTATATTTATATTCCACAGACGTCGCTCCTGGGTTGCCATTTTTCCTTGGAAACAGGTTTGGAGGAACCTGCAGTTACTGCTTTGGATTCTCGCAACTGATTATCAAGTAGTGGTGCATTTATGGCATTGCCACTGGAAGACTTAGGTTTGTTCTCGTTAGATCCTGAACTCGAGTCACCCTTGGGAGCTTTTTTATCTGAACAATCACCAACTGCAACATGGGTGTCATGAAGGGTGGAGGACGTGGTCTGGAAGGAGGAGTCAAATGATGGATTTTCTATAAAACTATACTTCACTGCAATATTTGGGGTCGACATGCAGCCTGAAGCCCATTCTGAATTCACTGCATCAAGTTCTTCATTATGCATGGAATTGCTCAAATGTGGATTTTTGACCAGGTCTGGAGGTTCTCTGGAACTGTTGATGTTTCCAGCATTGTCTTGGTTGCCTTCACATTTTACAGAACACGCTGCATCATCTTTTCCCAAATTTCCCGCAGTATTTGTATTGTTTGAGGTACTACTGTCACTGTTAGACTGGATTCCCCGCAGCTCTGCTGCAGAAATTAAAGTACTATCCTCACATTTGCTCAGTGGTACGAGACCATCCAAGTCTCTTGAAGATAGCGATGGTGTGCAACTGGACAAGTTGGTAGTTTTGCCCGTTTTTTTCACTTCCAAGCCGATGCTAACCTTTGACTCAAATCTCTCAACCTCAGAATTGGTCGCAGTCATGTTTCCGTTTAACTGCACCACTTGGGACTTCCGCTGGCGTCATGGAGCTGTAATGGCGGCGCATTGAGCTCTGCTCCCGCTAAAATTGCGAAAAAGCCGTTTTGAAAGACGGGACCGATTTAAAAATACTCACTGGGGCTGTTTGTCGACGCATTGTCGCGTGAGTGACGTCATCAGAAAGCGTCGTGAAAAATCAGAGTTTAACGGGAGTATTAAATGAGTAAAGGAAAACGTCCACGGGGTCCCAAGAAATCTACTATCAGTCTCCATCTTCAGGAAGTTCTGCAAACTCTGCAAACAACAACTGAAAGCTCAGAAGAAGAGCCTGATTCTCAATGTTCTGTGTCTGAAATGGCTGCAAAAGGAGACAAAGGAGAAGGAGAAAGAGATGAAGCAATGGGAACAGACGGTAAGAAGCAATCTTACTAAGGACTATTCCCAAATGCTAGCGGACACGAGTACCACATTGGAGACTAATCTCTCTAAATTGGAGAATAATCTTTCTAAAAACATTGATACTGCTTGTGGTGAATTAAAGGAGCTGTACATCTCTTTGAAGCAGCAGTTTAAGGATCTTGATAAATATTTAATGGAAGAATTTGCCAGAATGGAAAAAGATTATAAGAAGAAATTTGAGAAGATGTTTGAGAATATGAAAAAGTCTGATAAGTTGATGGACGATATGGAGATCGTAATGAATGAGATGGCTTAGGAAATAACGACTCTGAAAAAAGAACAAGAATCTGATCGGGAGCAACTGGTTAAAATTACTGATAAATGTCTTGACTTGGAAGCGAGGTTGAGAAGGCAGAATTTAAGAATTGTTGGAGTACAGGAGGGACGAGAGCATGGAACTCAAACACGTGATTTTGTTACCAACTTTCGGAGTGGCGGCGCGGCTCTGGCTGCAGCGGCTTACCGGCGGTCCCGTTGTCTTTGTTTTTTATGTTGTTTATTTTGTTTGGTTAGTTTAGTTTTTTGGTTTTAGTTTGTGTTTTTGGGTGGGGGGGGGGGGGTTGAAACGGGGTTTGCAGTCTCTCCCTGCGGGGGAATACGACCTTTTTGTCATATTCCCCTTCTCTGCCTCCGTCTGCGCTGAGGCCTAAATGGAGCTGACGACCTCGAGGCTCCGGAGGCAGAGCACCGTCAGGACTCGCTCTGAGCTCGCTCCCGTGAGGGTGGTCCGGCTCAGGGCTGGAAGAGGTTGGGACACTCCCGTGAGGGCGGCCAACCCGAGGGTGGAACGAGGCTCCCGTCGGAGCGGCCGAGCTCGGGAACGTGCGGCACTGGCAGCCCGAGGGAGGTTCGGCGCCCAAGTCGGGGCGGCCCGGTCCGGGGGGAGAAGCGACGCCCAATTCGGGGCGGCCCGGTCCGGGGGGAGAAGCGACGCCCAAGTCGGGGCGGCCCGCTCCGGGGGAGGTTCGGCGCCCAAGTCGGGGCGGCCCGGTCCGGGGGAGAAGCGGCGCCCAAGTCGGGGCGGCCCGGTCCGGGGGAGGTTCGGCACCCATGTCGGGGCGGCCCAGCCCGAGGCTGAAGACGACACAGTACTCACGTGAGGGTGGCTGGGACGGTGTTCTGGCGGTGGTGGCCTGAGTCCGGGGTTCGGCCGCGGGCCAGCAGCTGCTTCTGCAGGACTGGTGGGCGGCAGCTTCAACCGGGCCGCGGTGTTTGAGCCGCGGGACTGTTCTTAACATCGCCCGGGGGGGGGGTATCGCCCAGCGCAGAGGGAGAAGAGGAGGGAAGAGACTGCGACCTAAGACTTTTGCCTCCATCACAGTGAGGAGATGCTGGGTGGACTCACTGTGGTGGATGTTAATGTGTGTTTATTGTTGTTTTATTGTATTGTATTATATGTATGACTGCTGCAATTTCGTTCAGACTAAGTCTGAATGACAATAAAAGGCTATCTATCTATCTATCTATCTATCTATCTATCTATCTAACTTACTTAAAGAAGTTTTTAAACTGCCGGAAAACCCGAGGATAGATGTGGCTCATCGGGTAGGACGTTTCCAAAGAGGACCAAATGTTCCCCAAAGACAGATGATAGTGAAATTTCTCGACATCTCCACACTGGAAAATATATTGAAGATGATTCCTCATGGTGTGAATTTTACATTTTCCGGGGACAATATTAGATTTTTTCGGGATTATCCCCGTGAAATTGCTGAAAAAAGGATCTTGTTTAAAAAGACAAGAAATATCCTGAAAGGAAACCCCAAGGTGAGATATGGGGTGATATATCCTGCAAAAATGAAAATTACCTATTCTATTGAACGCTCCTTTACGGATTCAGAACTGGCATTTAAGTATGCACAAGATATGGTAAAGAAAATAGAGGAGACGCTGAATATTAAACTTTTTAATATAAGACTTTTCTCTAATTAAGATGGCGGAACTTTTCCAGACAGTTACCAGACATGCTTATCTGTCCGGAATGTATTTTCGAGTGCAGAGTCCATGCTTCACCTTGAATGGAAAACTTAGATAAACAAAAGGAAGTCGAAGATACAGAATTAAAATTGAGGGACATGGAAAGAAACATAAACGGGCTGGAATATAAAAATCTCTGATTTAAGAAAATCTTTAATTATTATATTATATTAATATTAAATAATTAATTAATCTAACAAACTTAATAATACTAATCTTTTAATGTCATTTGCAAATATGACTAACCAATGGAGCGTGGGAGATAAGGGGGGCTTATACAATTATTATTAGATAATCTTAATATAGTTTAAAAGGAACTACAATTGATATATACTAATGCACAGTAATTAACGAAAATATTAATAATAATACTAACATAATATAACCGTGTGCGAAGGAAGGAGGAGCTTTATACACTTGGAAAAGATCCAGATGCTTGGCTCTGTTTAACCCCTTGGAACCCGCTTGTACTTAAGATAAAGATTGGGATTAATGTAATAACTTTGGGTGTATAAGAGATAAATTGGAAATGTATATATACATATAGAATTGACACACGTGTTTGATTTGTTTTCTGTTTTTTTTCCCCTCTGTTTCTGAAGTCTTTTCTGTTTTTATCTGCTCTGGTTGGATAAATTTTAAAAGAATATGAAAACGGCCCACAGCAGTTTACGATACTCTGTTAAGGGGACGGAGCTCAATGTACAACATCAACAACGGAAGTCTACAAATTTTTTCCCACCTTAATATCACTTTTTCTTAATCACTACCACGACTCTTATTTGTTTTTGTTTTTTTTATATCACAACACATTGTTTCTTTTTTTTATTTTATTAAGGTACTATAGAGGAAGGAGATGCAAAATAACTCGAAGTTCGGGATGACCTCCCAACACCCAGAGTTCTGAGGTATTTGGTTGCACCATATGAATTAAAAATACCAAATTGATTTATAATGCAAGACGATAGACAAATAAAGAACGGAGGAATTACATTTAGCAGCTGGAATATTAGGGGTGCTAATGAACCAATTAAGAGGGTCAAGATTTTGGACCAATTAAAATAATTAAATTCGGACATAACCTTTTTGCAGGAAACGCACATGAAACAACAAACACAGATGAGATTGAAGGCAAATTGGATAGGTAAAACTTATTATTCTTCATTTCTAAAGCTGGAGGTCCAGCTATTATTATTCGAAAAGGTATACCATTTAAATTAAAGAATACTATATCAGATAAAGAGGGAAGGTATATTATAGTTTCGGGAGAAATCTACTCCACCCCATTGACTATGATAAATATTTACGCTCTGAATTTTGATAATCCCCAATTTTTTAATAAAATTCTGGATATAATATCAGAGTATAATTACCAAAATGTAATAATAGGGGGGATTTCAATAGCGTTTTAGACCCATATTTAGACAAATCAATAAAACAAAGGAGGGGTAATTTAAAATCTAAGACTAGTGAACTTCTAAATACATATATAAAAAAAACTAATATAACAGATGTATGGAGAACTACTAATCCAACTGGAAGGGAATATTTGTTTTACTCATCGGCACATAAAATTTATTCATGAATTGATTACTTCTCAGTGGATACAAAATTAATTCCATATACGATCAATCCTAAATACCACAATAGTATTATTTCTGATCACTCCCCGTTGACTTTTCTATTAAAACTTGACGGAATGCCGGGTAAAAAATCTTTCTGGAGGTTTAACGCACAAATCTTAAACAACCCACAAGGTTATGAATATCTAAAACAACAAATGAAATTTTTTTTTGGAGACAAATGAGACGCCAGGTATTTCACCTTCTTTATTATGGGAAACTTAAAAGGCATTTATCAGAGGAGTTATAATCTCATACCAAAGCTTCCAAAATAAAAAGAATAAGACAGAACAACTGATGTTAGGACAGGAAATTAGACAATTAGAGTTAGATAATGCCAAAGATCCAACTATAGATAAACATAATAAGATTATACTATTGAAGTTTAAACTTAACCGAATTTTATCGGCAAGAGTAGTAAGATTATTCCAAATTACAAAACAGGAACATTTTGAATTTGGTGATAAGCCACATAAACTCTTAGCTCGTCAACTGAAAAAACAAGAAAACGAAAATACTATCACTAAAATTAAATTGGAGAAAGGTGAACTACTAACATTACCTAAGGATATTAATAAAAGATTTGCTCAATTTTATCATAATCTATATACATCTAAAACTAAAATGGAAGATTTTAGAACTGCCACAAAAGGTAGTTGAGGCCAGTTCATTAGCTATATTTAAGAGGGGGTTAGATGTGGCCCTTGTGGCTAAAGGGATCAGGGGGTGCAGAGAGAAGGCAGGTACGGGATACTGAGTTGGATGATCAGCCATGATCATATTGAATGATGGTGGTGCAGGCTCGAAGGGCTGAATGGCCTACTCCTGCACCTAAATTCTATTTCTATGTTTCTATGTAAGATAGTAAAATTATAATTTTTTTAGATTACTGTAATCTTCCAAAACTTGACCTCTCGAAATAAGAGGAACTAGGAGCTCAGATTACACTTGAAGAAATAGGAGAAACAACAAAATCATTGAAAAATGGTAAGACGCCTGGACCAGATGGTTTTAGTAATGAATTTTACAAAAGATTTCACAAGATAATGGCCCCACGTTTACTTAAATTATATACTCACGCTTTTAAAGAAAATAAACTACCAGAAACATTAGCTGAATCAACTATTACGCTTATACCAAAAAAATATAAAGATTTAGAACCGGGCTCATACAGAGCTATATTGTCGGCTTCTACTCGCTAGAATTTAGGAGATTGTGGGGGGATCTTATAGAAAATTACAAAATTCTTAAGGGGTTGGACAGGCTAGATGCAGGAAGATTGTTCCTGTTGTTGGGGAAGTCCAGGACAAGGGGTCACAGCTTAAGGATAGAGGGGAAATCCTTTAAGACTGAGATGAGAAAAACATTTTTCACAGAGAGTGGTGAATCTCTGGAATTCTCTGCCACAGAAGGTAGTTGAGGCCAGTTCATCGGCTATATTTAAGAGGGAGTTAGATATGGCCCTTGTGGCTAAAGGGATTAGGTGGTAGGGAGAGAAGGCAGGTATGGGATACTGAGTTGGATGATCAGCCATGATCTTATTGAATGGCGGTGCAGGCTCGAAGGGCTGAATGGCCTACTCCTGCACCTATTTTCTATGCATCTATCTATGTATATCACTTTTAAATACAGATCAGAAAATCGTAGCAAAACCCTTAGCAATGAGATTGAGTAATTGAGTATATTAGTAAATTGATAAATCCAGATCAAACGGGGTTTATACCTAAAAGACAATCATTTAATAATTTGAGACCTGTTTAATATAATGTACATAAAACGGAAAAAGAAGATATATCAATTGTTTCTCTGGACGCAGAGAAAGCATTTAATCAGGTAGATTGGCAGTATTTATACAAAGTACTGCAAACATTTAATATGGGAGAGAATTTTATTGTATGGGTAAAATTATTATATGACAAACCAATGGCAAGAATATTAACTAATAATATGTTATCTCTAAAATGTCAACTATCGAGGGGCAATAGGCAGGGATGTGCATTATCACCCCTGTGATTTGCCCTTATGATAGAGCCCCTGGCTGAAAGTATAAGAATTCATTCGAATATTCGGGGATATAATACTAAGGACTCAAATAATAAAATTTCATTATACGCAGACGATAGACTTCTATATATTACAAATTCACAAACGAGCATTCCAAACTTATTAAATTTAATAGAGGAATTTGGTTCTTTTTCAGGATGCAGAATATATTGGAATAAAAGTGAAATCATAAAGCCTCAAGAATCGACACACTTATTAAAATTTCCCTTTAAAATAGCAACAGAAAAATGTAAGTGTTTGGGTCTCCAAATTACTAGAAAATACAAATAATTATTTAATGCTAATTTTATGCCGTTATTAAATAAACTGAACGCATTGATTAAATTCTGGAAAACACTCCCATTGTCATTAATAGCCAGAATAAACGCTATAAAAATGATTTTTTTTAACCACAAATATTATATCTATTTCAATTGATACCATTACATATACCATAATTTTTTTTCAAAAAACGAGATTCTAATATTACCAACTTGTGACTATAGCTCACATAGAATTCAAAGAAAACATCTGTGTAAACCCACAGACGCTGGGGGACTTTCACTTCCGAACTTTTTGTATTATTATTGGGCAGTGCATATTAAGAATATAATTTATTGGTTGGACAGCTCTTCCCAACAGACGGAATGGATAAGAATGGAGAAAGAGGATTGTTCTCCTTGGAATATAGGAGTGATCCTCTTCTCCCTTGATAAAACTGAACAACACAATATATAAGAATAACCAAATTATCCATAATACAATAAGAATTTGGAAACAAATAAAATTAACTTTAAAATTAAGAAACATATCAGTGTTAACGCCAATAGTGAATAATTCTTCATTTAAAACATCTCTTATCGATAAAAAATATAACCAATGGGAAAGAATGGGAATTAATAGGATCAGTGATATGTATGAAACAGGAAATCTGTTATCATTCCAACAATTACAATTAAAATTTAAGTTGAAAAATAACCAATATTTTAAATATCTCCAGATCTGCGATGTCATGAAGAAATATATACAAAGACATCAAACTATAATTTTAGACCCACTGGAAGAAGCAATGAATATTAAGGCTGACCCACAGAAATTAATATCATATTTATATACATGTATTTTAAATATAGAGCTACCATCGACAGAGGCACTTAGAGAAGATTGGGAACGAGAATTAAAGATAAAAATCACGAAAGAAACATGGGAAAAGTATTTGATATATATATATTATTCAAGATAGAAATGGAGCCTAACACTGAAATTATTATACTTGGAGTAACAGGAGATGGGAATAAATTGAACACATTTCAAAATTCATTTTTTACTTATGGGTTAATAATGGCAAAAAACGTATACTCAAATTTTGGAAAAATACACCCATACCAACGCTTAAAATGTGGATTATAAACATGTTGGACACAGCACATCTTGAAGAAATGCGATTCCTAACAGATAAACCAGACCAATTCTTAACGAGTTGGTCTCCATTTGTCGACTTATTGGAAGCATATGGTGCAACAAAATCGTAAAGACCAATTGTTTCAGGATTGAGTGGAAGATGGTCAAGAATATAAATACCTATCTCCTATGTCTCACTTTCCACTCTTTCTCTTTCTCTTTCTCTCTCCTACTAAAAAAAATAAAAAAATTCCCTCACTTTCACTCTCTCCCTTTTTCTTTTTCACACACCATATCACATGTTTTTCTATTTTCTATTATCTACTCTCTCTTTCTCTCTTATTATTTAAAAAAAATGCAGCTGTACATAAAATGTAACATGCCCATATATATTTGCCAATATACCAATATACTGTACTTCTAATAAAAAAATAAAAAAATGCACCACTTGACTTGTAAGCCTGCAGTGTGACGAGGCAGTGATGTCACTGACATTACCTCCAATGCAGCTCTCAAGCTGCCATACATCGCGTTGCATTATTTTGGTCCACAGTCATGGTTTCATTTAATTGCACTTTTTCACCTGCAGATGGAGGCAACAAGGGAGTGGTCTTGCTGCAGTCATTACCCAAATTACTCTCAAGTTTTGAAGTATCAAACATTGCATTTTTATGTTCCAGAGTTATGGTACTGTTTAATTCCACTTTATCTCCAATAGATGGAGGCAACAAGCAAACGGCATTGTTGGGTTCATTCCCCAAATTATAGTCTTGATTTGATGTATCAAAGGCAGCATCTTTACAGTCATTCCCTGCCACGATTTCAGCTGCGGTATAGCAAACTTGTGGGGATTTTACTAGAGAGATGTCTGAACATGAGAACACTGAGAAATCAATCACAAGCTCTTGATCTATTCTAGAATTGTCCATGAGGCATGCATTTCGTGCATAGTTGCTTTCATTGCTCATTTGAGCAGCTATACGCAAACACTCTTGTTTGACGAAGCTGGGTAATAAACCCGACAGATTATGCGGCTCGATAGGGATATCTGGTAAGTGTGCTGAAAGTGCTGACTCGGGCTGAAGGGTATTGCTGGCAGCATCAATGCTGGGCAGATCATGCCGCTGCATGACCTCATCCACACTCTTGCGCCTGGCATCGTTGTCACCAGAACATGGGAGACAAAATGTTGCATTGAGCAGGTTTTCTTTTGAGCATGCAGCTTTTGTAAATGTAGTGTCCATCTTCCCACCCATCTTTCTGAGCTCATTCTGATTGAAGGAGCCCATGTTGTTTCGCCTACCTCTAATAGTTGAAACACTTGATCTTGGCAATTGGTTCCTAAACGATTTCAGGTCGTTGGCTTCAATGGTGGTTTTCCTCAAACCAGTGGGTGGCTTTCCCAGACTGTTAAGTAGTAATTTCTTTCTGCTCTGCAGTGTAACTCTACATTTCGCTCTTATCTCGTGAATCTCTTTAGCTGCGGTCGGTGCTGAATTCTGGAGGAAAACTTGGTGCAGCATGGCGTTATGTAGATAGCGAGGATCTCATTGAAGTCAATCTGGCAATGATCATTTACTAGCAAGGATTGGGAATTAAAAAAAGAAAAGCAGCATATTAGTTGAGTGGGAACAGTATGTTTTCTATCAACAGTTCATTACAGTCAATGGCAAGACTTTGGGGAATATTGTAGAGCAGAGGGATCTAAGAGTGCAGGTACATAGTTCCTTGATAGTGGCATCACACGTAGATATGAACTGTAGAGAGAAAGAAATTAGTTTGGGGTGGGTGGAAGGGCAGTTGGAGATTAACCATGGCTAAAATAAGGAGCTATATACAACCTAGACCCCATTATGATGAATGAGGATTTGAAGGCAGGATAAAAAAAGGGTAGATAAAACTGCTGGAGAAACTCAGTGGGTGAGACAACATCTATGGAGAGAAGGAATAGTTGATGTTTCGGGTCGAGAACCTTCTTCAGGCTGATGTGGGGGCGGGGGGCGGGAAGAAGAAAGGAAGAGACAGTGGGCTGTGGGAGGGGAGGGGAAGGAGGGAGAAAGCAGGGACTACCTAAAATTAGAGAAGTCAATGTTCATACCCAAGTTCATAGGTTTAAACTACCCAAGCAAAATATGAGGTGCTGCTCCTCCAATTTGCAGTGGGGCTCACTCTGGCCATGGAGGAGGCCCAGAATAGAAAGGTCGGATTGGAATGGGAGGGGGAGTTGAAGTGCTGAGCCACTAGGAGATCAGGTTGGTTAATGCAAACTGTGCAGAGGTGTTGGGCAAAGCGATCGCCAAGCCTGTGCTTAGTCTCAACGATGTAGAGTAGTTGACACCTGGAACAGCGGAATCAATAGATGAGGTTGGAGGAGGTGCAGGTGAACCTCTGCCTCACCTGGAAAGACTGCTTGGGTCCTTGGATGGAGTCAAGGGGGGAGGTAAAGCGACAAGTGTAGCATTTCCTGTGGTTGCAAAGGAATGTGCCCAGAGAGGGGGTCGTTTGGGTGGGAAGGGACGAATTGACCAGGGAATTACGGAGGGAGCGGTTAAAAAGGGGAATTTCTTTAAAGTCAGTGAAATGGGAATGATGGCAGTAATAGAAAAGAAAAGCTGCTCTTGCTGTATGCAAAATATGTATCAAAATAAAAATCTGCCTTTCTAGCAGATTCCCCTTCAAAATTGCAACAGAAAAATCAAGTATCAAGTATTCCAATTACGAGAAGGCACAAATCATTATTTAGTGCCAATTTTATACCGCTATTGAATAAACTGAATGATACGATTAAATTTTGGAAAACGCTTCCGCTCTCATTGATAGGTAGAATTAACGCTATAAAAATGACTTTCTTACCACAATTAATATATTTGTTTCAAGCGATCCCAATATATATTCCAAAATATTTTTTCAAAAAACTAGATTCTACTATCACTAATTTTATATGGGATTACAGAACACATAGAATTCAACGAAAGCGTTTGTGCAAATCTAAAGAAGTTGGGGGGTTATCATTACCTAACTTTATGTATTACTACTGGGCAGTGCATATTAAGAACATAATATACTGGCTGGATAGTTCCACTCAGCAGTTGGAGTGGATAAGAATGGAGAAAGAGGAGTGCTATCCGCACGATATAGGAACGATCCTGCTATCACCGATAAAATTGAATAGTATAATATATAAGAAGAACCCAATTATTCACAATATAATAAGAATTTGGAAACAAATAAAAGTATCCTTGAAATTAAATAATTTATCAGTACTATTGAATAACCCCACATTCAAACCTTCTCCCATCGACAACACATGTCAACAATGGGATAGACTGGGATTAGGAAAGTAGGGGATATGTATGAATTGGGCAAACTGTTATCATTTCAACAATTAAAATTAAAATTTAAACTGAAGGATAACCAATATTTTAAATACATACAGGTATGTGACTTTATGAAGAAATATACACATATATTTCAAACTATATTTTTAGACCCTTTAGAAGAAGCAATGAATATTAAGGCTGATTCACAAAAATTAATATCATACTTTTATAATAATACTAGACCAAGTGCAGACCCGTTGGGTCTGTTTCCCCAACAGCGTTTGCGGCGGGGGGGGGAGGGGGGCGAGGGGGAGTGGGGGCTGCGGCATCACACTCAAATTAACCACCCCCCAAACTCACAGGTGGGGGTGAGAAGAGGGGAGGGAGGGGAGAGGAGGAGGAGGAAACATGACAGATTTGGGAGGGAAAGGAGAGCGGGGTAGGGGGTGAGAGAGGGGCATGGGGAGAGAGATGTGGGGGAGGGGGGAGATGGGGAGGGAGGGGAGGAGGGAGGGAGGGGGAGAGGGGTGGAGGGAGAGACGGGAAAGAGTGGGGAGGGAGAGTGGAGGGGGAGACGTGGAAGAGTGGGGAGGGAGGAAGAGAGGGGAAGGGGGTGGGTGGAGAGAGGGAAGGGGGTGGGGTAGTGAGGGAAGGGGGGTGAGGGAGAGAGGGAGAGGGGTGAGGAGAGGGAGAGGGGTGAGGAGAGGGAGAGGGGTGAGGAGAGGGAAACATAGAAATTAAGTGCAGTAGTAGGCCATTCGGCCCTTTGAGCCTGCACCACCATTCAATATGATCATGGCTGATCATCCAACTCAGTATCCTGTATCTGCCTTCTCTCCATACCCCCTGATCCCTTTAGCCACAAGGGCCACATCTAACTCCCTCTTAAATATCGCCAATGAACTGGCCTCAACTACCTTCTGTGGCGGAGAATTCCAGAGATTCACCACTCTCTGTGTGAAAAATGTGTTTCTCATCACTGTCCTAAAAGATTTCTCCTTATCTTTAAACTGTGACCCCTTGTTCTGGAATTCCCCCAACATCTGGAACAATCTTCCTGCATCTAGCCTGTCCAACCCCTTAAGAATTTTGTACGTTTCTATAAGATCTGCCCTCAATCTTCTAAATTCTAGCGAGTACAAGCCGAGTCTATCTAGTCTTTCTTCATATGAAAGTCCTGACATCCCAGGAATTAGTCTGGTGAACCTTCTCTGTACTCCCTCTATGGCAAGAATGTCTTTGAGCATTGGACATTGTGACATCACACGATGGAACGTTCACCAGGTGCTGGGGCTCCTGCAAAGGCATATGTAAATGGATCCATTCCGATTGGACATATGTGAACATTGGGCATTGTGACATCACACGATGGAACGTTCACCAGGGGCTGGGGCTGGGGCTGATTCTATGGGTGAGATGCCTGTTTATTTTGAAATATTGGGAGGGGGGGAGAAGGATTTGATTAAAAATGTGTACATAAACACGACAAAATGGCGTTTGCGGCGGGGGTGTGGTGTGAGAAGAGGGGAGGGAGGGGAGAGGAGGAGGTGGAAACGGGATCGATTTGGGAGGGAAAGGAGAGCGGGGTAGGGAGTGAGAGAGATGTGGGGGAGAGAGGATGGGGAGGAGGAGAGGGTTGGGGGTAGAGAGGGGAAAGAGTGGGGAGGGAGAGTGGAGGGGAAGGGGAGAGAAGTGGTAGAGTGGTGAGGGAGGAGGAGAGGGGTAGGGGGAGTGGTGGAAGAGGGATAGGGGGAAGGGGGCGGGGGAGAGAGGGAACGGGGTGGGGTAGAGAGGGTAGGGGGTGGGGGCGAGGGAGAGGGGTGAGGAGAGGGAGAAGGGGAGGAGAGAAGGGGGAGAGAAGTGGAAGAGTGGGGATGGAGGGAGGGGTAGAGGGGTAGCGGGAGTAGTGGAAGAGGGACGGGGGAGTTGTGGAAGAGAGACAGAGGGGTAGGGGAAGGGGGTGGTGGTAGAGAGGGAAGGGGAGTGGGGGAGAGAGGGCGAGGGATGAGGAGAGGGAAACATAGAAATTAAGTGCAGGAGTAGGCCAATCAGGCCCTTCGAGCCTGCACCGCCATTCTATATGATCATGGCTGATCATCCAGCTCAGTATCCTGTACCTGCCTTCTCTCCATACCCCCTGATCCCTTTAGCCACAAGGGCCACATCTAACCCCCTCTTAAATATAGCCAATGAACTGGCCTCAACTACCTTCTGTGGCAGAGAGTTCCAGAGACTCACCACTATCTGTGTGAAAAATGTTTTCCTCATCTCAGTACTAAAGGATTTCCCCCTTATCCTTAAACTGTAACCCGCTTGTCCTGGACTTCCCCAACATCTGGAACAATCTTCCTGCATCAGACAAATGCAATTCAGGACTTTTCTCTTCACAAGCAAAGTCAGAATGACAGTTAGTGAAGAATTTGAATAATCGCTGAGCGTTCTCTATGGCAACAATGTATTTGAGCATCGGGCATTGTGACATCACACGATGGAACGTTCACCATGGGCTGGAGTCCTGCAAAGGCATATGTAAATGAATCCATTCCGATTGGACATATGTGAACATTGGGCTTGTGACATCACACGATGGAACGTTTATCATGGGCTTGGGCTGGTGCTGCTTCTATGGGTGAGAAGCCAGTTTATTTTTGAAATATCGAGGTGGGGGGGGGGGGTGAAGGAAAAGCGAAATCTCTACCGAAATGGAAAAGATGTCGGCGATTCCGCGTCCGGTTTCGGAGTTGCAGGGAAACAAAGGAAGAAACGCAGCCGGAAGCCGTCCATGCAAATGGATCCATTCCGATTGGACGTCTGCGAGCGTCGGGCATCGCGATTGGACGTCCGCGAGCATCGGGCAATGTGACATCGCACGGCGGGAATGAATCGAAAGGCAGGAAGGGCTCCGGACGGCAGGCGGTCAGATGGGGCGAGAGTTTTATATATATACTATACCAAGTGCAGACCCGTTGGGTCTGCTCCCCCAATGGTGTGATCCCCCAACCCAATATTCCACCATGCACCCGTCTCCTCCAATGGAACTGAAGCCGTTCCCAAAAGTAAGATTCCAGCACTGCCCTGCCTCTTTAAAAGTTCAGAATGTTCCTGTGTTGCAACTTTGTTTCGAAGTGTGTTGGAAGCTGGCATGTAAATGGAGAAGCCAGTTTCTTTTTGAAATACTTGGGGGTGGGGGGGTGGGGGGGGGAAGGATTTGATTAAAAACGTGTACTTCAACACGACGAAATGAAATGAGGAGTGGATACTTAGAAAGAAAAGCGAAATCTCTACCGAAATGGAAAATATCTCGGAGATTGAGCGTCTGGATTGGGCGTGGCAATGAATCAAAGGAAGAAATGCAGCCGGCAGCCGTACATGCAAATGAATCCATTCCGATTGGACATCTGCGAGCATTGGCCATTCCGATTGGACATCTGCGAGTATCGGGCACGAATCGAAAGGCAGGAAGGGCGCCGGTCGGCAGTCGATCGGATGGCCCCAGAGTTTTATAGATATATAGATAGATAGATATTAAATAGAGAATCACCCTCAACAGAAGCACTAAGGGAAGATTGGGAACATGAGCTAATGATAAAGATCTCGAAGGATAGATGGGAAAAGTATCTGATGACTACACATAACTGTTCTATTAATGCAAGATAATTTAATTCAATTCAAATTACCACATAGACTATATTATTCAAAAACGAGGTTGAATAAATTTTATCCAAACGTCTCTCCCAGATGCGATAAATGTTTGTTTCAAAACACTAATATAACACATTCATTTGTAGGATGTACAAAGTTGAATACATTTTGGAGTGATATATTTGATATATTTACAAAGCTTTTCAAGTCAAGAATAGAACCCAAAACGGAATGGATTATATTTGGAATAATAGGAGAAGATACCAATTTAAATAAAGACCAAATTTTTTTTTTAATTATGGGTTAATAATTGGAAAGAAATTGATACTTAAATTTTGGAAAAATACAACCATACCAACTGTTAAAATGTGGATCAGGAATATGATGGACATAGCACGCCTTGAAGAAATGAGACTCCGACTAATAGATAAATATGACCAATTCTTAAGGAGTTGGTCTCCTTTCATCGACTTTTTGGAATCATGTGATGCAGCGGTACCGTAAAGATTGCTGATTTCAGTTCATGACGTGGATAGATCTACATCTCCGAATACAGATTTGAAAAATTCTCTATTAAGGGGCCTTCTCTTCTATTTCTACTTTCCACTTTTTATTTATTTTTATTTTTTATATACACACTTCACGTTTTTCTATTCTCTACCATCTATTTTTCCACTTTTTCCCCTTTCTATTGTTTTCTTTTTCTTGTCTTGCTTACTTCCTTCTCATGACATAAAACTAGAGGTTGTACATGGAATGGATTACGGTATGACATAGTTGGCACCTAAAATTAGGTTCCACTGTACTGTTTTGTACTGTATTAACTTCTAATAAAATAAACAAAACAAAAAAAACAACAGATGATTTGTTTTAATCATTCTGAATCGCAATAAACTCGTCAAAATGCAGTTAAATATTAAACTGATCAGCTGGATGGTCTCAGCGACATAGAAAACAAACCAGGCTTCCCGTGCCTAGAATAGCTTAGGTCAAAAATCAAAGTCCAAAACTCCATTTGCTCCATTTATAATTTTAGGCCACCCAAACAATTAAACGGCAAAAAAAACCCTCTGATGTTTAGTTTAGTTCAGGGTTGCAGCGTGGACATGGGCCCTTTGATCATTCTAGTCCACGCACACACACTACACTCTGTTATCCCACTTTCTTACCCGCTCCCCGTATCGTTTATTAAAAAAGGCTTCCAAGGTGAGGACACAATTAAATTCAAATTCGGAAATTCACACGCACACCATCCATTTTCAATATAGTCACAGCTCTGATTCAGCCAAGAAACAAACGAACTGAACGGCTTTCAGTTTAGAGATAAAGTGACCTTCCACCCACCGAGTCTGTGCTGGCCAGCGATCCCCGCACACTAACATTATCCTACACACTAGGGACAATTTACAATGTTTACCAAAGCCAATTCACCTACAAACCTGTACGTCTTTGGAGTGTGGAAGGAAACGAGAACTCCCAGAGAGAGCCCACACGGTCACGAGAAAGACGTACAGACAGCGCCCGAGGTCGGGATCGAACCCGGGTCTCTGGCGCTGTCCATGTACCTCCCCCTACAATCAATGTGCTGTTACTCCGCAAATTAACACAGGAATGCCTTGAAATGTAAACTTGCAACACGATGCATATCAGTAGGTATGTTACAATACTTACCTTCAGCGGCGCTGCAATTCTGCCACTGGCCGTGTGCGCAATTTTTGGGGGCGGGATTAAAACGCGTTTTTTTCTTACCTGGTCCTGGATTATATTTGGTTGGAGCGCAAGCTTTTGCTGAAGAATCGTTCCTACGGCCGTTCTGTGTCTTTTTTTTTAAAATCGGCCGACTAGTTCAGCGCTGGAGTCATTTTAAAATCAGCTTCTAAAGCCGTCAACGCCGACAACGGGGACGGATTTCATGTAGGTGACAGGTAAAAGAAAGCCGTATATTTTTATGTATAAAAGTGGGCCTTAAGATGCCTTTAGTTCACATTTTAAGTTGCGAAATGATGATTTAGTCCCCATACGAACTGGCATGCTGACATAGGGGTCTAAATCACCACAAACCGCAAAGTTCCAAACGATCGCGTTCCAGAAAAACCCACTCGCAAGATGATTTAAATGGCCATTAATTTACAGGTATTAAACATTAAATTCCTTCCATTTGGCCTATAAATGCTAGACAAGGAGATTTAAAAATTATGTTATATTGTGAATTCTTGTGTGAATGTTATTTGGACACTTAGGTTATTTAAAAATGTTAATCTATTCTTAAGAAATTGATAGATGTTTAGATCTAGTAATTGAATTTTGAAATTAGCTACAATTAGGTAACTAACTAATTATATGCATTAATTTCAAGTCATCTAAGTAAGATTGTTTCATATTTGTTTCAGAATGCTTCAATCTATAATTGAACATTTCTTTTAGTTCTCTTAATTTTTAAGAAAGTTATGGGCATTTGACTGTCCTCAATCACAGGTTTTGTGTTAAGTCAATGGAAAAGCAATAGGGAACAAGATGCTAATTTCTGAGTATGAAAATGGCCATAACTTTTTTAATACTGAAGATATGAAAGTGAATTAGGTGACAAATTAAACTTATTTTTATGCTTTATCTGATGGGATAAATTACAGACTTGATTTTTAAAATCTCAAAATTTTGTAACATTGCTAGTTTCAGTTGATCTTCCACAGAAATTATACTGGTCAGCTCAGGGTGAAATTGAAGACTGACCCGTGCAGGAAGGAACTGCCGATGCCGGTTTAAACTGAGGATAGACATAAACAGCTGGAGCAAAGTCAGCGGGTGAGGCAGAATGTGGAGAAGACTGGCCTGTTGCTTTAAAAGGCGTGAGAAACAGACACGGCCCTTACCTGGTCTGTTTTAAACAGTGCGCACTCACTGCCCATTGGTCAGTGGGGACCACCTTCTCCACCCTAGCATCCAATCAGCGCTTCTTTCCAGCAATGGTGCACCTCGGTTGGCTATTCCTGCCACCAATCGCCAGGCCGATTGTGTGCACTTTCTGGAGTCTGGTCCAAAGATCTTGGGTCTGGTCCGGACTTGCTGCAGGAACCTATAGGATCTTTGGCAGGAAAGGAGCAGGAAGGAAGTGCAGATGCCGCTTTAGACACACACACAGGCACATGCAGACAGACACACGCGCAGGCACACAATGTACACGGATCAATGGTGTTTAAAATACATGATAAATAGAGTTATAAGGAACAACGACATGCCACGAGGAGCACACATTAAATCCTTAATTTCCTTCCCAATGTATGATGACTGTAACATATATAATTCTATTCTTATGATCCCGACAATATTATATAAGACATATTTTGGTACATGAGCAAGTTATTAGAAAGTCTTCTTTTATAAATCTAGACTTAGCACAATAATAAAGGTAGACAAAAATACTGGAGCATTTGTGTCTACCTTCGATTTTCCAGCATCTGCAGTTTCTTCTTAAACAATAATAAAGGTATCAATTTTTACACTGCTGTACATTTTTGGTTTTGTTCTTGTTGTAAGGCAGGCATGGTATTGTAAGCACTTCTACATTTAAGATAAATCAAGTCAAGTCAAGAGAGTTTATTGTCATGTGTCCCAGATAGGACAATTCTTGCTTTGCTTCAGCACAACAGAATATAGTTGGCATGAATACAGAATATATTCAGTAGGCATAAATTGATCTACTAGAGGTGAAATGCATCTTCAATATACATGTCTCTCCCCACCCCTGAAAACAATTGCAATGAAGTGACATATCATCCATTCTGCAGTTATGTAGTTATAATCAGATTTGTTCTTATAAGTTAATTCTATATGATATTTTACTGTAATTTCAGATGTTGACAGTGGGTCCAGAATACTCGTTGATAAGATCTCCTATAGGGAACTACGGAGTACTTGTCAAAGAACCGCCGTCTTTGTTCTGAACACCCTTTATATCTCCACATAAACCAATAAATTATGTAAATCTTACCATAAATGACAGAAATAAAAAGTGTTATCCTTGTTTATGAATTTTGTTGTAGAACGATTTAAAATTGAGTGGATTGATGCAATGTACTGCTAACCCACAAATGTTTAGTTATGAGATATTCACATTTAAAAACTCACTCAGAGCTCGGGTGGCTGCGAGCGGCTGCTGGGCCCGGACAGTGGAACCGCAGCTAGACTGGGGGCTCGCAGGTGACCCGGGAACTGCAGCTAGTCCAGGAGGGTCCTGGCCCCTATACAAAAAAGGCTACGGACCCCTGGACTATACCAAACCCTCGATCCTGTCCCGCCATCCTTTTTTCAAAATTTAGCAACTCAAATGTTGGTACGTCTTCATTGCCGGGAAATACAGTAACTCATTTCCCTCAAATATATGTAGATTTCCCTCAAATATATGTTAAATTAAAAACTAAACTATGGTAGCAATGCACAGTTTTCATGTTTAATGCTCGCACTTCTGCATCAATGTAGGTATGTATACACTATATTTCTTTACACTAATATAGAATGAAAGAATATCTTGGCATGTGTTCATTTATATTTTATTCACAATATTAGGATTTCAGAGAGAGGTTGAATGAAAGAAAAAAAAGTTCAACAAAATTAGGATCACAAGAAAGGAACTAGAGAAACATACATGTGTGTGTTATATATTTATATACATATATATCACACATATATACGCATCATATATATTATATATATAATTAATATATGTGTTTATATACTGTATATATAAGAAACTAGAGAAATATGTATGTGTGTTATATAATTATATACATCAATATCACATTTATATATGTGTGTGTATCATCTATTATATATTAAAACTCTGTGGCTGCCGCCTGCCGTCCGTCCGGCTGCCTTTCTGCCTTTTGATTTGTTCCATCGTGTGATGTCACAATGCCCAATACTCGCAGATGTCCAATCGGAATGGATCCATTTACATGGACGGCTGCTGGCCGCCTTTCTTCCTTTGAATCCCTGCAATTCCGAAACCAGACGCAGAATCGCCAACATCTTTTCCATTTCGGTAGAGATTTCACTTTTCTTTCAAAGTATCCGCTCCTGATTACATTTCATCATGTTTATGTACACATTTTTAATGAAATCCTTCTCCGCCCCTCCCAATATTTCAAAAATAAACTGGCTTCTCACCCATAGAAGCAGCACCAGCCCCAGCCCCTGGTGAACGTTCCATCGTGTGATGTCACAATGCCCGATGCTCACAGATGTCCAATCGGAATGGATCATTTACATATGCCTTTGCAGGAGCACCAGCCCATGGTGAACGTTCCATCATGTGATGTCACAATGCCCAATGCTCAAAGACATTGTTGCCATAGAGGGAGTACAGAGAAGGTTCACCAGACTGATTCCTGGGATGTCAGGACTTTCATATGAATAAAGACTGGATAGACTCGGCTTGTACTCGCTAGATTTTAGAAGATTGAGGGGAGATCTTATAGAAACTTACAAAATTCTTAAGGGGTTGGACAGTCTAGATTCAGGAAGATTGTTCCAGATGTTGGGGAAGTCCAGAACAGGGGGTCACAGTTTAAGGATAAGGGGTAAATCTTTTAGGACCCAGATGAGAAAAACATTTTTCACACAGTGAATCTCACGGTGAATCTCTGGAATTCACTGGCACAGAAGGTAGTTGAGGCCAGTTCATTGGCTATATTTATGAGGGAGTTAGATGTGGCCCTTGTGGCTAAGGGATCAGGGGGTATGGAGAGAAGGCAGGTACAGGATACTGAGTTGGATGATCAGCCATTATCATATTGAATGGTGGTGCAGGCTCAAGGGGCAGAATGGCCTACTCCTGCACTTAATTTCTATGTTTCTATATCCCCACCCCTCTCCCTCTCCCACCCATCCCTCTCTCCCCCACCCCCTTCCCTCTCTCCTCCCGCCCCCTTCCCCCTACCCCTCTATCCCTCTTCCACCACTCCCCCTACCCCTCCTTCCCCACTCTTCCACTTCTCTCCCATTACCCCACCCCTCTCCCTCCCCATCCCTCTCTCTTCCCCTCCCTTCCCCTCTCTCCCCCACCCCTTCCTCCTACCCCTCTGTTCCTCCTTCACCACTCCCCCGTCCCTCTTCCACCACTCCCGCTATCCCCCATCCCCCTCCCTCCCCACTCTTCCACTTTTCTCACCCTTCTCTCCTCCCCCTCCCCCTCCTCACCCCTCTCCCTCTCCCATCCCTCTCTTCCCACCCCTTCCCTCTCTACCCCACCCCCTTCCCTCTCTCCCCCTGCCCCCTATCCCTCTGTCCCTCTTCCATCTCCTCCTCCCTCCCCACTCTTCCACCTCTTCCCCCTCCACTCTCCCTCCCCACTCTTTCCCCTCTCTCCCCCCACCCCTCTCCCCATTCTTAAGGGGTTGGACTAAGTAAACATAGTAAAGATAAGGAGACATCAGTTTATGAATTTGACCCATATTATTGAGGGTGGGAGCGGAGGGCACGTAATCCCTCATCGTAACTCCTCATAAAATACAGATCAAACTTCAAACTGGTAAGTTCTCGTTTAATCTTACTATTTTACTTCGTAGTCACGTGAGTGATTACGTGAAGATTTCAAAGCTCTGTGATTTCAAACCGTGTAACAGTTATTACTACATCACTGCCGAAGTCTTTGAGGGAGGAAGTGTGTTATCGTAATCAACCAATGAATCTGTTTGTAGAAAAACACAATGGTATTTTTTAACAATAACAACAAAGAAATTAAATTGCTCCCCTGGCCTTAAATTAAATATTTGCAGTATGTAAAATCTTTCCTGCAAATAAAACAGGTTTTGCCAACGGCTTATTATAAAATTTCTGAACGGTCTTTCCCCCCACCATCCTGCTGTACATGTTAGTTTTTATCCCAGCAGCTTTTAGCACCTGCTTGAGCCATCTCGAAATGGCTCGTCACCCGACCATAAGGTTTTTTATGACTGACCCACAAGGCTTTTCATCTCACTCGAATATTTTGGTTGTGTCTATGTAGGATAATAGGGTCATGGCACATTACCGTGTTTCTGGCGGGTAAGCCCGGAATTCCACGACTGGATTAGGTGTTCGTGGTCTGCTCTGTTTGATCATTCCCTGGATAACGACAGAGATCTGGTCTGGAGCTGTGAGCATGGTGTCCAGTCGCAATAGGTGGAGTGACTGGACCCTCTGTGCAGTTACAAGTGCCATCAACATGAGTGTTTTGAGCATAGATGGTTTCAGGTTGAGGGATCTGGCTGGTGGGCATCCCCTGAGGTATGTCAGGACCACACTGACATCCCATATATGGGTGTACCTTGGTCTAGGGGTTAGAGTTGTAAATACCCTTCATTAGTTTGACCACCAGCTGGTGGGACCCCATGGCCTGTTGTCCTGGAGCTGGTTTTAAATAGACAGGCAGGGCAATTCTAGCTGTGTTGATGGCTCTGTAGTTGAAGTCCTTCATCGTGGTGAAGGTTCGCCAGGAATTCCAGTACGTTGGTAACTGTAGCGGTTGAGTAGGTGGTCCATGTATCCAAGCAGTACTTCTCCCATTTTTTGATGCTGGACAAGTGCTGTTTTTTAGTGGATGTTCAGAGGCATGCTGACATGGTGTCGACAGTTTGTTATGATAATCCCAGTCCCAGAAGTGGTTTGTGCAGAATCTGCAACCCAGGAGTTTGATTTTTCATGGCACGGGTGGCTTGTGTCCAACACTGGTGTTAATAATTCTGGGTCACTGGGGAATACCATCGGAGTTCCAACAACCATGTCATGGAGTATTGGGAACCATGGCTGTGTAGGCCAGTCGGTTACTATCAAAATACCTGAAGCAGAGTCCATTTGTACTGTGCGTAGCCCCCGACTGATGAGGCAGAAGGGAGGAAATGAATAGAAGAAAATTTCCCCAATTCAGCGCGAACGCATCTACCGCTGCTGCTTCAGGGTCTGGTTCCCAAGCGACATACATAGGTACCTGGTGATTTAGTCTAGATGCAAATAAATCGATATCTAGCGTGCCATATTGCTTGATAACTTTTGTGAAAAAAATATATTTTTGGGGTTTTAACATCCGTTCGATGTTGTCATTAAACGTACGTGATCTGGTGTCTGCCACTGTATTTAGCTTACCTGGTAGGTAAGTTACTGATAGCCAAATATGTCTTTGGGCACACCATTGCCAAATTGTATTGACACTGGTCGCATGATACCGATTTTATGCCGCCCATATGGTTAATGTAGGCCACCACCGTAGTATATCTATTTATAACCGTACATGCAAGTGATGCATATTTATGCATATGCTTTTAAACCATAAAAAGTCACCCAAACATCTCTAGATAATTAATGCCCAGTGTAAGTGGTAACGATGATTCTGAGTTAGTCCATCTACTACTTGTGCTGGATATAGAGTTAGGTGCTCCCCAGTCTTGAGCACTGGCATCTGTTTGGATAACTGACGTAGGGTTAGTGATGATAATAGCTGAAACTATGTCAAACGTTTTTGCCCACCACTGTAGTTCTGATATTACTTCAGTTGGTAACTTCATGAAACGATCATAATGACCTGTATGTCATTTTTGGTACAAAGCTCCGAATTATGTAGCTGGAAATGCTGCTACCATTATCCCAATTACTCTGTTACTTGTCGAGTAGTTGGTAGTTTGTTGACCATTAATTGTTGTACGATTGTGCCAATTCAACAATGTTGTCTCTTGGCAATGTTACAGTCACGTAGACTGAATTAATTGTGAAGCCCAAGTAGTCCATGATAGAGGATGGCTTCCAACTTAGATTTATCTGGATGTAAGACAACCCCAGGGTTCGAATAACTATTGGTAGCTGAACAGCTAACATAGTCAAATTCATGGTCTTGCCTACCATTTAGGATATCATCAAGATATGCCATGACAATATGTTTTTGTCTTCTGAATATTGCCAGAGCTGTTTTTAGTGTCTGAGTGACACTCTTGGGCTGATGTGAGCCCATTGGATAACACTTTAAACTGCTATAGCTGCCCCATCCAGTTCAATTTCAGGTATCTGCGATGATCCTTGTGAATGGTACTAAATGGTAAAAATCTTTAAGATGAATGCTTGCCATGAAGTATCCTTTGGAATTTAGTTGTTTGGCAGTAACAACTGGTTCTATTTTGAAATGTATATACTTAACAAACATATTTAGTGAAGTTAAGCCAATGATGATGGGACATCCGCCATCCTTTTAGGGTTTAGTGAATATTTTTGATATGAATTGCAAAGGTTCAGGTTTCCCCATGATACCCTTTGTAATTATTCTCACCAGTTCAGCTTGTCCCTCTTGTTTCTTTAACAGAGAGAGGAATAATACCCTCTGGGGTGAATGTTGACCTGGTGGCAATTTTTCTAGTATGAATTGTATTCACTAATGCCATTGAGTATATACTGATCACTCATGATAGACTCCCATGTGTTGGTATGCTCTATATACTGGTAGGAACCAGACCCACCTACCTCCATGGTTATGGATATTCTCCTGTTTCCTGCCGGTCCAACGAGTGTTGCACGTTGTCTGACGTGGCGGTGATGTTGGGGGGTGGCACATTTTCCATGGGGTCCGCTCTGGACCCTGGTCTAAATAAGACTTTCGGTTATAGATGCGGACCCGAGCTTTCATCAGTCCGATATGGTAGACGTTGACTGATGGATGCGATGGGGTGCTGATGCGTAGGAATTATACTGTTTTTGGTTACTCGTCCCGACCCTGCCCTCATGAGCCAAAAGTTTTGTAAAATCCTCTTGCTTGTCCTTCTTATGCTTTGTGAGTTTTTTGCCACAGAGCAGTGGGTCTGGCTCAGTGGCTGGGGTGTTATGACTTGTTTACGAAGGTTGTGGTCATCTCCGTATTTGTCCATGGAACGAGGAAAAAACGATGTGATGGCTGTCGTCAGGCTTTTACCGCCTCCTGCACATGGGGTTTCCACATAGCTGTCCACCACACACCACACCTAGCAGCTCTTCCTGTTCCTGCACCCCTTGCATACTCCCGACATCTTCAGCCATTGCCCCTGTTCTTGACCAGCCCAGTCCTGGTCACCAAAGCTATCCTCTGGAAAGGAGGAAGCAATGGCACTGTGGAGGGAAAGCCTGACCCCTTCTGCGAGAGCGCCCCTCCTGGGGTGCACCTCGCTGGAGCTCCTGCTCCAAGAGCCGCTCCATGCGGCTCAGGTGGCCGTTTCTCCCCCGCCTGGGTGGAGAGACGTCCCCGTCCGATAAGTCGGAGCCACCGGCCGGAAAAAAGCCTCTTCCTTGGCTTTTACATCCAGCCCGCTGCTCAGGCGCTAGCGGGGCTGGGCTCGGTCACGGTATCGGGGTAGCGGACCGCCCGGTAAGCGGTCCTACCGCCTTGTTGCAGCCCCCGCCGAGATGAAACGTCCTCCGTGGAGTCGAGCGGGGGGCAGGTCTGTGCAGGCGGCTGTCTTCCCTCCCGTGCGGGTGGAAATACGTCCCGTCCGATAAGTTGGAGCCACCGGCCGGACGCCTCCGTGGCGTTACTTCCAGCCCGCTGCTTAGATGCTAGCGGGGCTGGGCTCGACGCGGTGTTGGGATAGCGGAGCGCCGGGTAAGCGGTCCTACCGCCTTGTTGTTGCCCTCGCGATGGAAACGCTCCCCCATGGAGTCGAGCGGGGGGCAGGTCTGTTCTGTTGCTGCCCCCCCCCCCCGCGATGGAAACGCTCCTCCGTGGAGTCGAGCAGGGGACAGGTCTGTTCTGTTGCTGCCCCCCCCCCCCCCTGAAGGAAGGCTCCTCCGTGGAGTCGAGCGGGGGACAGGTCTGTTCTGTTGCTGCCCCCCCCCAGATGGACGCTACTCTGTGGAGTCGAGCGGGGGACAGGTTTGTTACAGAGCCTTTCTTCTCTGCCGGACAGCAGAAGGCTCCCTGTGAAGGAAACCGCCGTCAGCTTACCTGATGGTCCGTTCTTTCACCTCCATAGCGGGAGAACCCGACTCCCGCTGTGCCGCTGTTGCTCTGCTGGACGTAATGCCGCGCATGCGTGCTGCACGGGTTCTTCACGGAATCACTCACATGACTCCGAAGTAAAATAGGTGCAGGAGTAGGCCATTCGGCCCTTCGAGCCTGCACCGCCATTCAATATGATCATGGCTGTTCATCCAACTCGGTATCCTGTACCTGCCTCTCCATACCCCATGATCCCTTTAGCCACAAGGGCCACATCTAACTCCCTCTTAAATATAGCCAATGAACTGGCCTCAACTACCTTCTGTGGCAGAGAATTCCACAGATTCACCACTCTCTGTGTAAAAAATGTTTTCCTAATCTCGATCCTAAAGGATTTCCCCTTTATCCTTAAGCTGTGACCCCTTGTCCTGGACTTCCCCAACATCTGGAACAATCTTCCTGCATCTAGCCTGTCCAACCACTTAAGAATTTTGTAAGTTTCTATAAGATCCCCCCTCAATCTTCTAAATTCTAGCGAGTACAAGCCGAGTCTATCCAGCCTTTCTTCATATGAAAGTCCTGACATCCCAGCAATCAGTCTGGTGAAACTTCTCTGTGCTCCCTCTATGGCAAGAATGTCTTTCCTCAGATTAGGAGACCAAAACTGTACGCAATACTCCAGGTGTGATCTCACCAAGACCCTGTACAAAGACCCGGTACATCGTACCCGTAGCAAAATATAAAGGCAAATATAATTGCCTTCATGGCTTATGTACATCATGAGTTGCTATAAATCAAAGTTGCTTCTGATCCATGAGGAACTTTGAAATATATTATGGTGTGTGGAGCGGAGGGGGATTTAGGGGAGGGACGGTGGGGGAGGGGATGTAGGGGAGAGCAAAGGGGGTGGAGGAGAGGGGGGAAGGAGAGGGGGGGAGGCGAGGGGGTAGGAGAGGGGAGGGAGGGAGCGAGGGGGGAGAGGTGGGGGAGGAGAGAGGGGGGAGAGGGGGGAGGAGGGGAGAGGGGGAGACGGGGGAGAGAGGGGAGAGTGGGAGAGGGGAGGAGAGGGGGAGGAGAGGGGGGGGAGAGGAGAGGGGGGAGAGGAGAGGGGGAGAGGAGAGGGGGGGAAGGAGCGGGGGGGAGGAGAGGGGGAGGAGGAGAGAGGGGGGAGGAGGAGAGGGGCGGAGAGGAGAGGGGGGAAGGAGAGGGGAGAGAAGAGGGGGGGAGGAGAGGGGAGAGGAGAGGGGGGAGGGGAGAGGGGGGATAGGGGGGGAGGAGAGGGGAGGTGAGGGGGGTGGAGAGGAGGGGGAGAGGAGAGGGGGGAGGAGAGGAGAGGGGGGAAAGGAGAGGGGGAGAGGAGAGGGGGGTAGGGGAGGAGAGAGAGGAGAGGAGAGAGAGGAGAGGGGGGAGAGGAGAGGGGGGAGGAGAGGGGGGAGAGAGGAGAGGGGGGAGAGTAGAGGGGGGAGAGCAGAGGGGGGGAGAGAGGAGAGGTGGGGGGAGAGAGGAGTGGGGGGGGAGAGAGGAGAGGGAAGGGGGGGGGGGGGAGAGGAGAGGGAGTGGGGGAGAGAGGGTGCCATTTCAACCCAAACCCAAACAACCATTTGCAGGCAGTGCTTTTTTACCTCTAACCATATTTTCATTTTCAAACCAAATTAAGGGTACTCACAGTGCTGTAGACATTTGTCAGTGTCATTCAAAGCTCTGCTTGAGGCACACCACTTGCAGAGACTGATTGAGGCACACCACTTCCTGGTTTTATAGTCCCTCCTCCTCCCTCCAGAAGGGGCAGCAGAGAGAATGGAGAATATTGTAAAAACATTAATATCTCTTTCATTTTTCATCGACGGGAAAATTTCTCGGCACACGTGCGGCGGAGGGGGGCTCTGAGCGAGGTGACCAAAAATGACGGCCGTAGGTGGAGGCGTTCTCTCGCATACAGCAGCACAAAAAGCCGAAACCGGTCAAGAACAGAGTTTTGGTAATATAGATGTTTTCCCCCCGTTCCCGCATTTCCCTCCCCTCTTTCCTCCCTAGCCGCCAACTTTGTGTAGTTTCCGAACACATGGTTGTTGCCCTGTGGGTCTATGGAATCGGGTTCACATCCGGTGCTTACATTCAGGTCTCCACATAGTAGCACATTTCCCTGGGCCTGGAAATGATTGATTTCCCTGTGGAGAGTTTCAAATATATCCTCTTCAAACTATGGTGATTCTGTTGGGGGTATGTAGGCAGCACATAGATATATATCTTTTCCAATTATTCCAATTTTTTAATCTAGTTTCCACCATATATGTGATTTCCCCTGTTTTATTGATGTAATGTGACTGTCTAGTTCTTGTTTGTACCACACCAAGACCCCCCTGGAGGTTCTGTCCTTATGTATATCAGTAGTTTTTACTGAGGGCACCATGACTTCATGGTACCCTGAGGGACAGTGAATGGACGTATCCTTTTGATACCATGTTTCTGTTAATATCATTATATCAATGTCTTCTATAGACTTTAGGAACTCAGGGTTCCCAGTCTTCATCCCGAAGGTTAAAGAGTAGAGACCCTGGATATTCCAGCAGCCTATATGGAATGAACTCATTTATTTTGTATTTATATTCTCTTCTTTTTTACTTTAAATAAAACCTATTTTGTGGGACAGGTGCAAAACTAGTTTTTTCTATAATTGGGGAATGTTAGGTAAAGTTTTGTATGCCATGGTGAGGTAGACTCATACTGCCACCTAGTAATAATAACTATATTAATAATCAATATCAACAGTATTAATATTAATATCAACAATATCCACATACTAATTCAGTGTAATCATATCAACAGTATTAATTCAGTGCTATCATATGCTGTTTTTATCAGTCACTCGGAAGGGACTGTTTATATATTTGTATCCTTTGTTACCCTATGAGGTGGCAACATAGGGTGCTCTCTCTCTCTCTGTGTCTCTGACATATATCTCTCTCTCTCTCTCTCTCTCTCTCTCTCTCCCTCTCCCTCTCTCCGGCTCTCCCTCTTTCCCTCTCTCTCTCCCTCCCTCTCTCCCGCCTCGACATTCCCGGAATCATTTGACGTTTTGCGGTGACGGCTGCATCTGCGGTTCCTTCCTGTTGGGGGGGGGGGGAAGAGTCCTGGCCCATGGTGGCCCCTGTTCCGTTCCCTCTGCGGGTGCCGCCTGGCCCGCGGCTCTGGGGAGAGGGTTGCGTTTCTTGTCGGGACCCTTCTGCAGACTATCATAATTACTCCCACCGATGACAGTTCAGTTCAGTCTGAAGAAAGATCTTCTCTCCTGAGTCGCTGCATTGCCTGTCCTGCGGAGTTGCTCCAGCTTTATGTCTATATTCAATTTCAGAGTTAAATACAATTTCTCACGGGGGGGCTTTTTGCATCTACCCCCCCCTCCCAACCTCAGCCTCATGGACAGTGTGTGAGCAGACTGATAAATTGGCGTCGACAATCACACATGTGATACGAGGCTTTTTTGCTGTGGCGCATCTTGCTCCTCTAGTATCTTTGGTCAATGGACGTTCCGGAACGGCCCCTGTACCCGGGCTGCCCACAGTTACTGTTGTGGTTTTCAATGCTCAAATTAATTCAGAGCACGTGGAGAATTCTTCAAGAAGTTCTCTTTTATTTGCAAACAAAAGTTGGAGTTCCCCATGCATCAAATCACGTGGAGCTCTCTCCCG
>JAWMAR010001806.1:57500-198065 GCA_036785375.1 Leucoraja ocellata
AATAACCACTTTGTGACCCTTAATGACAATACCATCCCGAAGTACAAGCTCGTCCCGAACAAGGAAGAACGGCCTCACGGCAGCAGGCAGGGAGTGTGGCTTGCAGGGCCAATCACGCAGAATAACAGCAGACAGCTGCTGCAAATCAGAGTCAGCAGCGGTGTGCTCAATCAGTGTTTGCAACTGCTTCGACGGGACGAAATTCACGTTGAGGACATGTAGATCAGATTGTTCATATGGATGCTGTACACAGGAGGACAAAGGCGCCCGCGACAGGGCATCAGCAACATGCATTTCCGTGCCCTTCTTGTACACTATGTCAAACTCAAAACGTTGCAGCTGTAACATCATCCGCTGCAAACGGGCCGGGGCAGCATGAATGGGCTTATTAAGTATGGTAACCAACGGCTGGTGGTCCGTTTCGACTGTGAACCGCACACCGTAAAGAAAATCCCTAAACTTCGAACAGGCAAACACCACAGCCAGGAGCTCCTTCTCGATTTGAGCATACCTCTGCTCCGTGTCAGTCATTGTGCGAGAAGCAAACGAGACAGGCAGCAGAGAATCCCCTTCGCAGAGCTGCATGCAGGCAGTACCGAGGCCAAACTTGCAAGATTCATTTCCTCCATATAGCCAAGATTTTTGATGGAGCTACAACATCTTCTCAGAAATATTGCATATTCACTCAATTTTTCCACATCTTCTGGTTTGATTTCTTTCCAAGCATGGGCCTTTTCAATGTATGCACTCGCAATCCTCTGTTCATCACCAAAACGTTCCTTTAGTAATCTTCTCGCCTTTTTATAGCCCTGGTTGCCTGGCTTCATCTGACAACTTTCCACAAGCACCTTCACACTTCCTTTTGTATACTTCACCAGAAATCGTAAGCGTTCTTTTTCATCCTTAACTTTCGTCTCTAATACCTCCTCTAGTGCCCTTACGAAAGTTTTCATACTCTAAAGGATCTCCACCATACGTAGGAATTTCAATTGGTGGCAGAATGAGAGAGGTATTTTGTCGAGCTATCATCTCATTGAATTCAGATTGCCTATTCAACAGTGCCAATAATCCATCCTGAAAACTCTGTCTTGGCTCCACCTGTTCATAAACAGGTCTTGGCTCAAACGGACTTGTTCTAGCCCATTTCCTAGGCCTTGGAAAAGCGTGATCCACTGGTCCATCTCGAGTTTGTACGGATGCTCCCATAGTAGTTAGTTTCGGTCTAGCACCCATTTGCTGAGATGAAGGTTCACTCAACCTATTTAGGTTTTCCAATCCAAGGTATCCGGTGGACCTTGACCATGGAATCGATCCAACTGCCAATTCACTCTGAGCAGTTTTCTCTCTCTGTCTAGAGCTCCTCGTCTTTGACGATCTAGAGCTGCATCTAGACCCCTTTCATCTAGACTCACTTTCCAGTATGTCCGTCCTGGATTTGCCCATCGCCATCCTTGTATCTAATTCCAGTTGTTCCTGACATTGCACCATCTCTTCTTGCTGTCGCTTTATCTGTCGCATCATCTCTTCTTGCTGTCGGGCCATCTCATGTTTTTTATTCATGGCGTCCGCTTCTATTGAGAGCGCAGCTAACTCAGCCTCCGCTCCCAATTGAGCAGAAGCCCTCGAAGCCCTGAGCAACCAGATATACGACTTGTTCTTCGTGAAGATACATTTGAGATACTATCTCCCGGTTCTATATCATCACCTTCTTCTTCTTCATGCTTAGTATCTTCTTTTCTGCTACATTTACTTTTGTTAACTTGCGCTAACCTAGCTTCTGCAACATCCATGGATTCATCATAATACTCCCTATTTTCTGAATCCCACTTATAATGTCTTTCACGTTCCTCTTGAGAACGCTCTGCTTCCAGCAGTGTGTCCTGCTTCTCTTTCAGCTCCTGGCTAAGGCTACGTATCAGGCGTAATTTATCCTCCACCTTCTCCTGGTTAGCTTCTGATTCCATGAGTATCTTCACACTTTCAAATAGCCTTCTAATCCTCTTCCACAACTTGTTCCTATCCAATTCAGTCGCCTTGAGAACATGAATTCTACCTTTCTCAGTGAGTTTAACTTGTCTGGCTGGTCTTTCTCCACCATGTGCTCCTTCAAGCACCAAGCTTCTAGCTCCTTCGCTCATAACTTGTGACCACTTCAGATAACCACTTCTTTGCCTTTTTCTTGAAACCATTGAATATCTTCATCGTGTATTCATCCCACTGGGTATGTCTTCTGCGTTCTTCCCAAGACGACACTGAACACAGCAGTACATTCTGGCCAGATTAAGATAATTATTCCTTAATCCCATAGGTTTAAGGTGAAGGGGAAATTATTTAATAGGAATCTGATGGTAACTTTTTCACCCAATGTTGTTTCTGTAGTCATACACACAAGAAAAAGACCCAAGAGTGACGTTTCGGGTCGAGACCCTTCATCAGACCTTCACATCCTTCTTACACATGTGGGTGATATATGTGCCTAATTTACTGAAAGAGGAAGTTTAGGATGTTATTTAAAAACTCCTGTACTTTGTAAATAACGGTTCAGGGTACAAGAACGTGATGGGGGAACTTTGTAAAACACAGGCTTGGTCACAGCTGGAGTAGTGCATCCAGTCCTGGCTGCCTTGCTCTCAGAAAGGCATGAAGCTTTGGAGAGAGTGCACAAGAGATTAACCAATGTGTTTGCAAGGATGGTGGAGCAGTAGACAGAATGAAGATGGCCGATGGTGCCCCAGGGCAATGCCATCCCACCGATGGCTCAGCCTTTAAATGAGTTGTGGCTGGCGCAACATCAAGCAGTTACAAGTTAAATTAACATTCAGCAGTGTGAACCTCAGCAGCTCTGGGGAAACCTGTACTGTCAACATAGTTTTGTACTTGCTTAATCAGGACATATCGCCCAATGTGAAAGAGCACCCCATTCCTTGGGAGCAAGTCAGACATGACTAAAGTGCCAGCCCACACAACACCCTTTCAGTCTGTTACATTCAGTTTTACTTGGCCCGGGCTTTTATCTGATAGTTACCAGCAGATTCCAGTGCATCCAGTCCACCAATCCAACCCTGTCAGCGCTGTACAGTTTTAGGGCTTGCTCCACAATGCTTTTCACTTCCTACCAAAGGAAAAAAATAACAATCATTTGGGATAAGAAGTGGGCAGTAGAGTGCAATAGAGTGCAGAGCCCACACACATGCAGAAACCAGACGTGCAATGCTCCCTTCAACAGTTCCCACAAAATGTTCACTCTTATCCATTCCCATAATCTGGAATTAGCAAGGTGTAATAAAAGTGAGCAATGGAGAGCCCAAGTATACTGCATAGAAGGCGGCAGGATTATGTGATCAGGTCAATAATTATTACAGTACATTGACATGGATTGGACAGGTTTGGAGGGATATGGGGCAAAAGCAGGCAAGTGGGACTAGTGTAGCTGGGACATGTTGGCCGGTGTAGACTTATGCAATGTTCCATTCAGTTTGACATTGCCTTACTACTTGTTCTTTCCAGAAAGGTTCCTGAAGAAAACTACCTTTGACCACAAGTGATCAGCGTAGAACGAGCTACAGACACCGTGGGAGAAGGACTCGATGGTCCCATCAGATGGCTCCCCAAGCAGACAGAGGAACTCGCCAACAGTAGTGTGAGGAGCCCTCCCAGTCAGACCAGGACTATCAAACCCGGAACTGTGGGCGTGGCTCAATCTCTGCAAAATGGGGGAGGGAGGGGTCACCTTGATGGCCTTGCACCTTGCTTGAAATGGTAGGAAACAGCTTTTGAATTTGGTGGCCTTGCACCCTGCTTGAAATCATAGGAAACTGCTTTTGAATTTGGTGTCCTGCACTCTGCTTGAAATGGAATTTCAAGGAATAGCCTTGAGTCAACTGCCAGCCCACCAGCCGTGAGTGAGTGAGCTGCCAGCACACCAGGCTTGAGTGACTGAGCTGCCAGCCCAAGAATATATTCGGCCCACAATGTCAATACTAGCCCTCTGGAAACCAGTCCCTGCAGCCAACAACTCCCATACTAGTGCTCCAGACAGACCCCCCACTGGGCACCAATATTGGAATTGGTGGAGAGGTGGAATATTGCATTGGAGGACCAGCACTCCCGTGTGAACATGGGACCCAGCAGGTCCCACTTCATCTAGTATTATGAGTAAATTACTTTTCTGAAATACAATAGTGTGTTCCAGAGTTAGAGCCACTGGCTGCTTGCATGCTTGTACCTTAATAATCCCTGCTCTGACAGCTGCCAAGTGTGCCTCCATTGCCGGGCCACGATGAAGTGAAGCATCTGAGAGGATCTTCTTCTCCAAGCCAACGAGGAGGGCCTCGAGTTCCTTGCGATGCACCAGCTGTGCTGTCAGTAGTTCCCCTGTACTGTCTTGTGATGAACCGAAGAGCAGCTTGTGGACAAGTGGGAGCAACGCCGTCTCCTTCTAAACACACAAGAGCAGGATAGTCCTTGTAGACATTGAAATCAATGCAAAGCAGTATCTTTGTCATTGTAAAAAAACATTATTTTACAATTGTTGATCCTTTGGCAAAGGAGACAAGGCAAGGAAATACATTATAGCTGAAAGATTATAGCGGATAGAGAACTGGCTGGCAGACAGGAAGCAAAGAGTAGGTGGTCCTTTTCACAATGGCAGACAGTAACTAGTGGGGTACCGCAAGGCTCAGTTCTGGGACCCCAGCTATTTACGATACATATTAATGATTTGTACGAGGAAATTGAATGCAACATCTCCAAGTTTGCGGATAACACGAAGCTGGGGGGCAGTGTTAGCTGTGAGGAGGATGCTAGGAGGCTGCAAGGTGACTTGGATAGGCTGGGTGAGTGGGAAAATGCATGGCAGATGCAGTATAATGTGGATAAATGTGAGGTTATTCACTTTGGTGGCAAAAACAGAAATGTAGATTATTATCTGAATGTTGGCCGATTAGGAAAGGGGGACATGCAACGCGACCTGGGTGTCATGGTACACCAGTCATTAAAAGTAGGCATGCAGGTGCAGCAGGCAGTGAAGACGGCGAATGGTATGTTAGCATTCATAGCAAAAGGATTTGAGTATAGGAGCAGGGAGGTTCTACTGCAGTTGTACAGGGTCTTGGTGAGACCACACTTGTAGTATTGCGTACGGTTTGGTCTCCTAATCTGAGGAAAGACATTCTTGCCATAGAGGGAGTGCAGAGAAGGTTCACCAGACTGATTCCTGGGATGTCAGGACTTTCATATGAAGAAAGACTGGATAGACTCGGTTTGTACTCGCTAGAATTTAGAAGATTGAGGGGGGATCTTATAGAAACTTACAAAATTCTTAAGGGGTTGGACAGGCTAGATGCAGGAAGATTGTTCCCGATGTTGGGAAAGTCCAGAACAAGGGGTCACAGTTTAAGGATAAGGGGGAAATCTTTTAGGACCGAGATGAGGAAAACATTTTTCACACTGAGAGTAGTGAATCTCTGGAATTCTCTCCCGCAGAAGGTAGTTGAGGCCAGTTCATTGACTATATTTAAGAGGGTTAGATGTGTTCCTTGTGGCTAAATGGATCAGGGGATATGGAGACAAGGCAGGTACAGGATACTGAGGGATGATCAGCCATGATCATATTGAATGGCGGTGCAGGCTCAAAGGGCCGAATGGCCTACTCCTGCACCTATTTTCTATGTTTCTATGAAAGGATACTAAACCGTAGTGGGGAACAGAAATATCTTGGAGAGCTTGTTGCGTTGGAAGGAAATGCAGATGCTGGTTTACACTGAAGATAGACACAAAATGCTGGAGTTACTCAGTGGACCTCATCTAATGCTCCAGCGATTCTGCCCATCCCGCTGAGTTACTCCAGCATTTTGTGTCTATATTTGGAGAGCTTGTTGATGGATCTTTGAAGATAGTGGGACAGTCATCTTGGAACTGTGGAAAACGTTAGCTCAGCTGTACCTGTAACATTGTGTGGATTCTGGTTACCTCCCAACAGGATTGATGGCAGTTCAGTAGGGAGGCACAAGAAAGGTTTACGACATTGGCAGGACAGGAGAAGAAAGGCTACAAGGAGAGAGTCACCAGGAACTACAGCAGGTAGATTGTTTGAGTGGTTATAATATTATAGAAAAAAGACAAAATGCTGGAGTAACTCAGCGGGAACAGGCAGCATCTCTGGAGAGAAGGAATGGATCATGTTTCGGATTGAGACCCATCTTCAGACGTCTCGACCCGAAATGTCATCCATTCCTCCCCCCCCCCCCCCCCCCCCCCCCCCCACCGCCCCCCCAGAGATGCTGCCTGTCTCGCTGTTGTCTATCTGTGGTGTAAACCAGCATCTGCAGTTCCTTCCTACACATAAGGTTATGATATTCTGACGGGTCCATTCAGAGTAAACAAGGTAACCATCTTTCCTGCACAAAGATGGAAATGTAATTCAATTGCCACACGGTTTGATGCACTTAGTACAGTGGGCCAAGGGTTCACTGCCTGAATGGTTGTTGGAAGCAGAACTCACATTTACTGGGCACCTGGACCAGCAGGAGAAGAGGCTGTGAGTGAGATTCACCTGGCATCCTAGCACGTAAAACAGAAGCTGGGAACTATAGGTCAATTGACAAGTACATGGATAGGACAGGTTTGGAGGGATATGGACCAAATGCAGGCAGGTGGGACCAGTGTAGCTGGGACATGTTGGCAGTAGTGGGCGAATTGGGCCGAAGGGTCTGTTTCCACACTGTATCACTCTACGATTCTAATTTATCCAGCACTCATAGTTCGCAAGAGGAAATAACTAATCATTTGCTCAGCTGCATCTAATCAAATGTAGCCAACATGGTTTATTGAAAATCATGTGTGACAAAACTTGACAGGATGTGATAGGGAGTTGATAAGGGAAACGTGTAAATGTAGTAGGAAGGAACTGTAAATGCTGGTTTAAACCAAAGATAGACAAAATAAGCTGGAGTAACCTAGCGGCTCAGACAGCATCTCTGGAGAAAAGGACTTTTCTATTTGTTTTCTCAGGTGATGCTGTCTGACCCGCTGAGTTAAGGGCCTGTCGCACCAGCATGTGATTGCATGCGTCTAGTGCGACCGAACGTGGTCGCGTGGCCAGTCCCACTTCGATCGACGGAGGCATACGGAGTTGTGCGGGGCTGGTCCCGACATCGCACGGGGCTCCAAAAATCTTGCACTGTCTGTAAATTACGTCACGCGCGAACTTAGCGCGTATTTATCGCGAACTCCGCTTCAGTTTGGTCGCGCTAGACGCATGCAATCGCATGCTGGTGGGACAGGCCCTTTACTCCAGCCTTTAGTGTCTATCTCCTGTTAATGTAGTGTGTATTTAGATCTCCAAAAGGCATTTATCACATATGAGGCTGCTGCAAAAAAATGAAGAGCCCAAGATACTGGAGGAAGTGTGCTAATATCGACTGAAAGGTGCTAGTCACATAGAAAAAAAAGTTATAATAAATGCGTGAATAGTCCAGATGGAATAAATCTGAAAACAAAATGCTGGGAGCACTCGGGTCCGGCTACATCTGTAGCCAGAGAAACAGAATTCATGTTTCAAGTCAAAGGCCCTTCGTCAGAACTGAGGAGGTGACAAAAAAAACGTGTAACGCTGCACAGGTGGGTGGATGGCTCTGATAGTGTCAAACCAGGTGACCATGGGGATAAGATGCACACAAAGTTATCTGGTCAAGGAGTGAATAGGAGCGGTTAGGTGATAAGATAAATAGACAAAAGATCGTAGCAGTTACAAAATGCGGAGCAAGAAGATATGTCTAGGAAGGAACGGCAGATGCTGGTTTAAACCAAAGATAATAATAATAATAATAATAATAACTTTGTTTATAAAGCACTTTTAGGCAACATCAGTTACCACAAAGTGCTGTACATGGGAAACAAAAAGTTATCACAAACTACTAAAACCATTAAGACGGCAGGACTATAAAAACAGTAAAAAATTAAAAGACATTAAAAGCACTAAAACAGGAACAATGTCTCAGCCAGTGTCGAAAGCCAGTGAATAAAAGTGCGTTTTTAGGGAGGATTTAAAGATGGACAGTGAAGGGGCCTGTCTGATCTGCAGCGGCAAGGTGTTCCAGAGTGCCAGTGCAGCAACAGAAAAGGCTCTATCCCCTCTGAGCTTCCGCTTAGACCTTGGTACCTCAAGGAGCAGCTGATCCGCTGACCTGAGGCACCGGGTAGGAGCATATAGGTGGAGCAGCTCAGAGAGGTAAGGCGGGGCGAGGCCATTCAAAGATTTAAAAACAAATAAAAGAATTTTAAAATGAACTCGAAAGTGCACTGGAAGCCAGTGAAGGGAGGCCAAAATTGGCGTAATGTGCTCCCTCTTTCGAGTTCCGGTTAAAAGGCGAGCGGCAGCATTTTGGACCAACTGGAGACGAGCCAACGAAGCTCGCGAGACTCCAGTGTAGAGCGCATTACAGTAATCCAGCCGAGATGAAATAAAGGCGTGAATTACTGTTTCAAAATGCTGCCGCTCGAGAATAGGCTTCACCTTTGCCAGCTTCCTTAGGTGAAAGAAGCTGGACTTAACCACTGCGCCTATTTGTTTATCTAATTTAAAATCACTGTCCATCATAAAACCCAGGTTAAAAACTGTTGGCTTTACGAACACTGCAAGTGGACCCAAGTCAACAGAGGGAGGTTCACGGCAGCCATTAGGGCCGAACAAAATCACTTCTGTCTTTTTTTCGTTAAGTCCCAGAAAGTTTAAGGCCATCCAGGACTTAATGTCCTCAAGACAAGACAGAAGTGATTTTAGGGAATAATTATCTTCTTTCCTGAGTGGCATGTACAACTGGCTATCATCCGCGTAAAAGTGAAAGGAGATGCCATGCCTTCTTAAAATTGAGCCCAGTGGAAGTAGATAAAGGGAGAAAAGCAGGGGGCCTAAAATTGAGCCCACTTGTTCTGGTTCTATCTGCCAGATAGGACCTGAACCATCCCAGGGCACTGCCACAGATGCCCACTTGTTGCTGTAATCGGGAAATTAATATTCCATGGTCCACAGTGTCGAAGGCGGCAGATAGGTCCAGCAAGACAAGAACCACATAATTACCGGAGTCGTTTGCCAGGAGGATGTCATTAGAGACCCTTAGCAAAGCCGACTCTGTGCTATGCATAGCCTTGAAACCAGACTGAAAGACCTCCCGGATGTTGTGCTCATCCAGGAAGAGTTTCAGCTGGGCATAAACTACTTTCTCCATGATTTTCGAGATAAATGGCAGCTTGGAGATTGGCCTAAAATTGGCCAGGACAGTCTGGTCCAGGCCTGGTTTCTTGAGTAATGGCTGCACTACAGCATGTTTAAATTTTATGGGGACAACCCCAGAAGACAAGCTACTGTTTATGATGGCAAGGACCGAATGCCCTATGCTCGGAAGACCTCTTTAAAAAGAAGAGGAGGGACAGCATCACATGGGGAACCCGATTGGTTGATATGGGTAACCACATCCTCTAGACCCGACAGCGTCAGGGGAACAAACTTATCAAATGCCACCCGGCAAGGGGCCAGAACAGGTGGGTCTGAGCAGGAGCTGAGATAAGAGCCCTAATAGAAACAACCTTGTTTATAAAGAAGTGCAGGAAGTCGTTGCACAATTCGGGCGATGCTTCCAGGCAGACAGGCTGTGGGGCATTTAAAACAGAATCAATAGTTTTGAATAACGCACGTGGATCGTGGCGCTTAGACACTATTATATTAGAGAGATAATATCTTTTTGCCTCTTTAACAGTATTTTGGTAGTTTCGCCAGCTGTCCTTTAGGATTTGCGATGAAACCTCTAGCCTGTCCTTCTTCCACATTCGCTCAGCTCTGCGACACTCCCGTCGAGCTGTACGAGTTGCGTCACAGAACCAGGGCTCGGGTTTAGCTCTGGGCTGCAAAGTTTTTAATGGGGCCACAGAGTCGAGAATAGTTCTACAGGAAGAGTGGAACCAAGAACTAATCTCCTCCGTACCGATGGAAATGGATGCAGAGGGGGCACAGAGCTGATTGAAGGCGGTAGAGAACTGGCCAGCAGTACAGGGGTTAATGGTCCGACAGCGCCGAGCAGACGCAACAGGTCTAACTGCAGCACTGGAGAAACCAACATCAAATATTACCGGCATGTGATCAGAAAACATACTGTCACAGACCTCCAAGTTTAACACAGGCAAACCATAAGATAATACAAGGTCCAATGTATGTCCCTGTTCGTGTGTGGGACCAGACACACACTGTGCAAAATTAAAAGAATCAATAAGATTTAAAAAGTCCTTCGTCAACGGTTTATCGGGACAGCACACGTGAATATTAAAGTCCCCAACCAAGAGGATACGGTCATAGTTGGGTATAATCCCAGCTAGAAACTCAGAAAAGTCACTCACAAAGTCCTTATGGTATTTGGGGGGTCTGTAGATGACACCACACAGCACCGTGCCAGGGCGACCCACCTCAACCAAAGTAGCTTCAAAGCTGGAAAAAGTTGATAACGTAGTGCACTGTTTGCATTTAAAATTGCTTTTAAAAACGACTGCAGTTCCACCGCCACGGCCCGACATCCGCGGCGTGTTGAAATAGGAGCAGCCCGCCGGTAGAAGTTCAACAAAAGTACTGGACTCACCAGGACCGATCCAAGTCTCTGTCACCCAGAGGAAGTCCAGGTCTCGGGAGAGGAAGAAATCCCTCAAAATAAAAGTTTTATTAGCCAGCGATCTGGCATTCACCAGGCCAACCCGTGAAGGGGATGGACTCTTTAGGTCTGCAGAACTGGAAGCCCGGGGCAGTGTCCGCAGGTTCCGGGTGTTCACCCCGCGATGGCGAGGCCGAGGGGAGCAGGGGGAGCGGAAAAGGTCCCGCTGCAGCCTCAGATCGTATCCGAGAGGGTGGGGGGGGAGAAGGGCGGAGAAAGGAACAGCCTGAAGCAGCCGGTTCACCTGGTGGCTGCCCCCTCCCCTCCAAGGCGGCGCGTCGGGCCGGTTTTCCGGGCCGCAGCAGGTAGGCAGCGCTCTGCATCTTCCGGGAGGGGATGGTCCGGTAGCAGCTGAGGAGCGCCGAGCAACAGACCCCCCAAAAGCGGGCTCACCTGGTGGCTGCCCCCCTCCCCTCCGAGGCGGCGCGTCGGGCCAGTTTTCCGGGCCGCAGCAGGTAGGCAGCGCTCTGTATCTTCCGGGAGGGGATAGTCCGGTGGCAGCTGAGGAGCGCCGGGCAGCAGATCCCGTAGAAGCGAGCTCACCTGGTGGCTGCCCCCCTCCCCTCCGAGGCGGCGCGTCGGGCCAGCTCTCCGGGTCGTGGCAGGTAGGCAGCGCTCTGTGCCCTCTGGAGGTTGAGGAACCCCGGGCTGGAGACCCCGAAAACGAAGTCCACAGAGAAGTCGCCGACAAGGGAGCTGCTGACGGCTGCGCCCGGGCGCATCCAGCCTAAAACTCACCAGACGACCGCTGCGCTTTCCACGGCGTCGGCGACGCTTCCTTCGAGGCCAGGCCCAGTCCAGGTGGGTCGGGGCTCCAGATAAAAACGGGGGCAAGGCGCTATGTTCATATTCATGGTAGACAAACGTACCGACATTATGTCGAAGGTCTAAAAGGGAATGACGGTCGTACACCAGCAGAGACTTCAGCTGTATAGTGCGAAAGAAAAACACCAAACACAGACAGAGCGACAGACGAGCAGCCACACACACCGGCGCCATCTTGGAGAAAAAAAAAAAAAAAAAAAAAAAAACGGGACAGGCTGCATCTCTGAAGAGAAGGAATGGGTGACGTTTCTGGTGGAGACGCTTTTCAGACAAGACATGTCTGGCAGGTCAGCATGGACATGCCCTCCACTCTGGATGGAGATTTAAAAAAACAAGCCAACCCAATAATCACAAATAGCCAACTGGTACTAACAGAGGAATCAAGTTACCCAAGATTATTGAATTCAGTTTGAGCCCAGAGGACTGCCATGAGCCCAAATGGAAGGTGAGATGCCATTCCTCAAGATTGCTTTGAGCCTCATTGCAACAGTGCAGGAAGTCACAGACTGTTCGGTCATTCCCACATCCAAGAGTCAGAATGAGATAGCAGGAAGCTCAGCAGTGCCCCATGGATCGAACCCAACGCCTGTTTGGTTTTTCCAATGTAGAGGAGACCACGCGTGAACACAGAGAAAGGAGCAGAGGGAGAAACGGAGAGACAGTGAGAAAGGGAAGGACGCAGTAGAGATGGAAGGGGTGAGTGGGAGTTGAGTGTGAAAGAAGGGGAGGGAAGAGGGCAAGATACTTTCCACACTTTCCTCTTCACCTCAATCTCTTTGATCATCTCCAAGGCAGAAGAAGTGCTAAGTTTTAGCCTTTCACAGTTAAATAAAAAACTATTTGGGAAAACTTACATCAGTCATACTTTTAAGTCTGCTTTCCAAAGCTTGCATGCTGGAGTCCATGTCCTTCTGTGCCACACGTGCAGCCTGCAGTTCCAGCCGTGTCTGGCTGAGCTGCTCCTCCAGCAGCGCCAGTGCAGTGCTGCTTCTGTTCATCTGCCAACCTATAATAATAATAATCAATATAATTTTATTAGCCAAGTATGTATACATACAAGAACTTGCCTTGATGCTTTGCTTGCAAGGATAAAAACATGATATACAGTAAACAATTAAAAATAAAACATTATAATTTAAACATGTGGAAATAAAGTACTAGAGTAAACAGAGGCTACAGATTGTTGGCTGTTGAGTAGAGCTACTGCTCGTGGAAAAATACTGTTTTTATGTCTGGCTGTGGCCCAGACAAAATCTGTCCTATACAGGACAAAGCAAGCCATCAGAGTGCAGGAGCAGAGGCGGCACAGTGGTGCAGCAGTAGAGCTACGGCCTTAGAGCGCCAGAGAATCGGGTTCAATCCTGACTACAGGTGTAAGGGTGATCGTTGGTCTGCACGGACTCGGTGGGCCGAAGGCCATGTTTCCACGCTGTACCTCTAAACTAAAAACGACGTTGACCTGTTTCACGCAGCATCTGACGAAGCCCCCCCCCCCCCAATGGTCTGCTACTACTCCACTCCTGGTTGGAAACACACAGCATCAGCTTTATACTGCTCACAGCTCAGCCACAGGCAAACCTGCTGCCGTGCCACACCCCAGGGGCATCTTGATGCATCTGCAGATACTGTGGCCGACAACATCAACACCGAAACATTTGTGGCGTGACGACGTATGACGTGGCGTGACGCGGCGTGATGACGTATGACGTGGCGTGATGTCGTATGACGTGGCGTGACGACGTATGACGCACGGTGTTTTTTAAAGTGTCGCAACATTTTTTTTTGTCGCCGCTGGATTTTGAAAAGTTCAAAATGTTTTGGAGACATTGATATGACACCGGCAGTCACTGAAAAAATTGCCAAGTGGGACAGGCCCTTAAATGAGTTATTTATCTCTATCGTTGTGAGCAGTTAATGCAGTCTGGAAACTGCCCCAGCGCAGCTCTGCACCTTTCCACAGCAGATTCCATTTCCTTCACCTTCTGCAACAACATCTAGGAATAGAAATTAAAAACAAGTTTATTTTCAAGTTCGTAAGCTTTTTAATTCTACTCGCAGCTACTTATGTCACAACATACACGTCAAAGTTACAAATATGTAATGCAGAAAATACATTTTTCCAAGCTTCATATTTCCTTATGACATAGGCCATTTCAGCCCATCAAATCAATGCCAGCTCTCAGAGAATCCCAGTCCTTCACAAATTCTCCTTGAAACTAGTTCCTCACAAATTCCCATCAATTGCCCACAGAATCCACCATTCAATTGAAAGCAAACTTCACTGAACTGTAGCAGCTGAACATCCAGAGGATGGGAAATGCAGGGAATTCTCTGCCCAAGTGGCTACGGGGACCAGTCCTTGAAACCAGTTCAACAACAAGGTGACTGGCCTTGATAATACAGAATTGAGAGCATGGTGTTAAATGGTGCCGAGATAAATGATCTGACTGAGAAGTAGAGCAGCTGAGGGGCAACATGGTGGTGCAGCGGTGGAGTTGCTGCCTCACAGCACCAGAGGCCCAGGTTCGATTCCGACTATGGGTGCTATCTGTACGGAGTTTGTACATTCTCCCCGTGACATGCGTGGACTTTCTCCAGGTGCTCTGGCTTCCACCCACACTCCAAAGACGGGCAGGTTTGTAAGCTAAATCTATATAATTAAAACTCTGATCTTGACCACTTCCTGTTTGCACTGCATATTGATTTTAGAAAGATTGCTACCAATTATGGCTGTGATTTTTGGCCATCTTACTCAGAGACCCCCTCCGCTGCGCAGGGCCAGAGGATTTTTCCCATCGATGAAAAATAAAAGACTTATTAATGTTTTTAAAATGTTGCGATTCTCCCTCCTGTCCATCACGCCTGGAAGGCCACGCCCCTTCCTGAGGGACTATAAAATCCGGTAGTGTAGAGGTGCCTCAGTTCTTTGCAAGATGGGGGTGAGCGACAGGTCACAGCTCTCAGTTGCAGCTGTGAATAACACTGAACACGTTAACTAAACTGTGAGTGGTTTTACTCACCTGTCAGTGCCCTTAATGTGGTTTGAAAATGTAGTTTGAAAATGCAAAAGTGTGTTTTGGTTTGCAAATGCTAAAGTTGCGTTGCCTTTGGTTTAATGACACTAACGCTGCCTGTGGTTTGAAGACGCTAAATCCCCCTTTGGTTTCAAAATGCTAAAGCTGCCTTTGGTTTCAAAACACTAAAGCTGCCTTTGATTTCAAAACGCTAAATCCCCCTTTGGTTTCAAAATGCTAAAGCTGCCTTTGGTTTGAAAACGCTAAAGCTGCCTTTGGTATCAAAATGCCAAAGCTGCCTTTGCTTTGAAAATGCCAAAACCGCCTTTGGTTTCAAAATGCTAAAGCTGCCTTTGGTTTCAAAACGCTAAAGCTGCCTAAAGTTTCAAAATGCTAAAGCCGCCTTTATTTCAAAACGCCAAATCCGCCTTTGCTTTGTAAACGCTAAAGCTGCCTTTGGTTTCAAAACACTAAAGTTGCCCAAGGTTTGAAAATGCTAAAGTTGCCGAAGGTTTGAAAATACCAAAGCCGCCTTTGGTTTCAAAATGCTAAATTTGCCTTTGGTTTCAAAACGCTAAAGCTGCATAAGGTTTGAAAACGCTAAAGCGGCCTTTGGTATATATATATATTTCCCTCTCCCCCTCCCTCCCTACTCTCCCCCACCCCTCCCGCTCCCCCTCTCCTTTTTCTCTCCCCTTCCCCCCACTCCGTCTCTCCACCCTTGCCCTGCCCCACTCACATCCCCTCCCACACCTCTCCCACCCTCTTCCCCCACCCCCCACCACTCTCTCCCCTACCCCCCTTACCCCTGCCTCTCCCTCTTGCACCATTCCCCGATACCCCTCTCCCCCCTCATTACCCACTCTTCACCTCTCTCGCCCATCCCCGTCCCCTCTCTCTCCCCCACCCCCACTCTCCACCTCTGCCCCGCCTCTCTCACATCCTCTCCACCACCCCTTTCCCCCCTCTCCCACCATCCTTCTCCCCACCGCCCCCATCCCTCTCTTCCCTTTCCCCTCACTCTTACACCATTCAGCGCTACCTCTGTCCCCATCATTCCCCACTCTCCCCGTCCCCATACACCACCTCTTTTCCCTCCAACCCCTCTCACTCACCCCTCCCCCCTCTCCCTTCCCCTACCCCTCTCTTCCCTTCCACTCATCCTAAACGCTAAAGACGACTTTGGTTTGAAAACGCTAAAGCTGCCTTTGGTTTGAAAACACTAAAGCTGCCTTTGGTTTCAAAATGCTAAAGCTGCCTTTGGTTTCGAAACACTAAAGCCGCCTAAGGTTTGACACAGCTAATGTTGCCTAAGGTTTGAAAATACTAAAGCCTTCTTTGTTTTCAAAACGCTAAAGCTGCCTTTGGTTTAAAAACGCTACAGTCGCCTAAGGTTTGAAACCGTAAAGCCGCCTTTGGTTTGAAAATGGCAAAGTTGCCTAAGGTTTGAAAATGCTAAAGCAGCCTTTGGTTTGAAATCGCTAAAGCTGCCGAAGGTTTGAAAACGCTAAAGTTTCTGAAGGTTTGAAAATGCTAAAGCCACCTTTGGTTTGAAAATGCTAAAGCTGCCTTTGGTTTCAAAACGATAAAGCTGCCTTTGGTTTCAAAATGATAAAGCTGCCTTTGGTTTCAAAACGCTAAAGTTTCTGAAGGTTTGAAAATGCTAAAGCCGCCTTTGGTTTCAAAACGCTACAGTTGCTGAAGGTATGAAAACGCTACAGTTGCTGAAGGTTTGAAAAAGCTAAAGCTGCCTTTGGTCTGAAAACGCTAAAGCTGCCTTTGGTTTGAAAACGCTAAGGTTGCCTTTGGTTTCTGTAGATGGTTTATGCATGCAACCTATAATGTAGCTACCTCAATGCCACTAACCACGCCCAGTCATTTCAGTATAACTGTGGTGTCTTCCCTTTGCTCCTGCCCTGGTTCCAGTATGCCTGAAGACTATGTGCAGGCAGTAATAATAATAATAATAATAATAACTTTATTTATAAAGCACTTTAAACAACTGCAGTTGCCACAACGTGCTGTACATGAGAACTCATGGACAAGAAGTTATTACAAACCATTAAAAACCGTAAAACAAAGGACTATAAAACAGTAAAAATTAAAAGACATTAAAAGCACTAAAAACAGGAGCAATGTCTCAGCCAGTGTCGAAAGCCAGAGAATAAAAATGAGTTTTTAGGGTGGATTTGAAGATGTGAGGGGGCCAGTCTGATCTGCAACGGCAAGGTGTTCCAGAGTGCCGGAGCAGCAACAGAAAAGGCTCTATCCCATCTGAGTTTCCGCTTAGACCTTGGTACCTCAAGGAGCAGCTGATCAGCTGACCCGAGGCACCGGGCAGGAGCGTATGGGTGGAGCAGCTCAGAGAGGTAAGGCGGGGCGAGCCCATTCAACGATTTAAAAACAAATAAAATCATTTTAAAATGAACTCGAAAGTGCACTGGGAGCCAGTGAAGGGAGGCCAAAATTGCCGTAATGTGCTCCCTCTTTCGAGTTCTGGTTAAGAGGCGAGTGGCAGCATTTTGAACCAGCTGGAGACAAGCCAATGAAGCTCGTGCGACTCCAGAGTAGAGTGCGTTACAGTAATCCAGCCTAGATGTAATAAAGGCATGGATTACCGTTTCAAAATGCTGCCGCTCGAGAATGGGCTTCACCTTTGCCAACTTCCTTAGGTGAAAGAAGCTGGACTTAACCACTGCGCCTATTTGTTTATCTAGTTTAAAATCACCGTCCATCCTAAAACCCAGGTTAAAAACTGTTGGTTTTACGGACAATGCCAGTGAACCCAAGTTAACAAAGGGAGGTTCACGGCAGCCATTGGGGCCAAACAAAATCACCTCTGTCTTTTTTTCATTAAGCCCCAGAAAGTTTAAGGCCATCCAGGACTTAATGTCCTCAAGACAAGACAGAAGTGATTTTAGAGACTAGTCGTCTTCCTTCCTGAGTGGCATATATAACTGGCTATCATCTGCGTAAAAGTGACAGGAGGTGCCATGCCTTCTTAAAATTGAGCCCAGAGGAAGTAGGTATAGAGAGAAGAGCAGGGGCCCTAAAATTGAGCCCTGTGGAACCCCATATGCCAAGGGAGCGGAAGGAGGATTCAAAATACTGGAACGTGTTTAACATGCTTTGTAATAAAAGAGTTAGTAAAGATCACAGTTGTCAGACTGGCTCCTTTACATGGTGTCAGTAAGTAAAACGCACGCCTCCTGTCTATCGGGTTTTATTTGCCCCTAGTTTCTCAGTGACTACTCCCTGTTTAACATGGCATTCTCATGCCGCAAGCCCTCTCCTCTTGTCTTCGATGCTGACATCGCGGAGCGATGGGCTACTTTCGTATTGGATTACAACCACTTTATCACCATTGCTCACCGGAATGACCCTGATGTGGTCAAAGCCTCTCTCCTGCTGAACCTTGCCGGTCCTGATGCTATGAAACGTGCTCAGACCTTCGCCTACAATCCAGTGGTTCTGGATGACAATGGCCAAGTCGTCGAACCAGCAGAATCTGCCAACGACCCGGTATGTCTTTTACGCAAGTTTGCGGAGATTTGTGACTTGCCCTCCAACCGTAGATTGGAGCGAGCTAGATTCTTTACAAGAAAACAGCAACCTGATGAACCTGTTGAATGTTTTATTCCTGATCTGCGCTATCTTGCTCAGCGCTGCTGTTTTGAGAATATGCAAGATCAGCTCACCAGAGACATTTTGGTCACCGGCGTGCTTGACCAGAAGTTATGCGCAGAGCTGCTGCGCAGACCAGATCTCACCCTCACTGAGGCTATGCATGCACGTCGTATAGCTGAGGTGGTGGAACCGCCACATGGGCAGAGGGGATCTGATAATCAGACTGTTAATCTGACCGGTGTTGCCATGCCTCGTCGCAAACAAAACAATCCTCGCCCTGAACCGCGGTTGTCCTATGCCGTTCGGGTCCCGTTGGCCAGGAAGTGCCCCAACTGCAATTTTACTTCGGAGTCACGTGAGTGACTACGTGAAGAAGCCCGCCCCAGCACGCATTGCGGCATTACGTTTCAGCAGGCAACAGCAGCAGGCGGGAGACAGGGCTCCCGCAGAAACGAGAAAAACTAAGTTTAGGTAAGTACTTACCTTTATTTTTACAGCCCCTTTGCGTCTGCTTGGTCCCCGCAGGGCATGCAAGCGGCCCCCTTGGACTCCGGGAGGAGTTTTTTCCGTTGTCGGGAGGGGAGGAAAGACGCTACCAGGACCGCACTCACCGGCGGACCATGGATGGGAGCTGTGCCGGTGCCGGTAACTCTCCACAGGGGCGACATCAAGAGAGCGCAGGAAGACGGCACTAGCACTGCGTTGGAGGTCCCCCTCAGTCCTCGCTCGCACTCGAGTACTGTCCAGGTGAGGCAGGAAGGCGGGCGGGAGGAGGCTTCCGACTTTTGCGGAGCCGGTAAGGGGACCCACTGTGCAGTGCTGGCGTGAGTGCGCTGCAGCCCGAGTGCAGGTGAGCAGCAGCCCGAGTGCAGAGAGAGAGAGAGAGCAAGGACCGCTAATCAGCGGCCCGCTCCCGACACTGCACCAAGCCCGTCAGCATCAACAGCGGGCTGGGGAAAATGCTGCACCTGCCCGCTCGACGGAGGAAACGTCATTGGGCAGCAACAGGCGGTAGGACCGCTTAGCGGGCGGTCCGCAAACCCGACACCGCGACCGAGCCAGCCCGCTAGCGCCTGAGCAGCGGGCTGGATGTGTGTAACACCGGGCGGTGGAGCCGACATCGGACTGGGACGTCTCTCCACCCAGGAGGGGGAGAGACAGCCGCCTGAGCTGCAGGAACGGCTCTTGGGCATAGGAAAGGTGAGTTTGCAGTTGTGTTTTATTACAGATTTCAGGAACACAACGCAAAAACTCGCAAAGAGAAACTGCCCCGCTCCAACTCTACCAGCCGGGCAGCATCCGGCGGCAGCGTCGCTCGCAGAGCGTTTTCGCTATCCCTGAGACCGAGCCAAGCCAGTCTCGCCAGAGCCTGCACGGCGGACTGGGAAAGCGGCCAGGAAGCCAAACGGCCGGTGGTCTCCGATTCGTCGGAGGGGGACATGTCTCTACCAAAGCAGAGAGAGACAGCCGCCTGAGCTGCACTTAGCAGCTCCTGGAGGAGAAGGTCCACCGGGAACAGCAGCGCTCCCGGCGAGACAGGACAGGCACCTCCTCCATAGTGTCGTGTCAGGCACTGCCCTTTACTACCCTCATACCACGGGTTGGAGCAGGAGGCTAGCATTGGTGACCAGGGCAGGGCTGGTCTGCAAATGGGGCAGGCGGACAAAATCGGGAGTATGCATGAGGTGCAGGATCAGGAACAGCTGTTGGGTGTGGTGGACCGCTTCGTAGCAACCCCACGGGCTGGAGCACCGCCGGAGCCAAAACAATGGCAGCCAGCACAAAACTCTACTAAAAAAGGTGCTCGCCGAGGAGCTGCAAGAATATACAGCACCAGAGAACTGTGAGGCCTTAAGGGGAATAAGCCTCAAACATATGCTTGTTCTGTGGAGATAACGAGATGAACACATACCACCAGAAAGTGCTGGTATTAAGGTGTACCACACAATTCGAACTAAACAATCTCCGAAGTGAAATATAACACCTGCCCTCAATCTCAAAATTTGCAGGCTTGAGCAAAGCCCCAGCTGCGGAGGCAGACTCACTGCTATTTGGGAGAGATCTGAACAAAAAGCTGAAGGAGATGGAATAGGCATCAAAAACCTTCGGCATCATGAGGGCAGGCCCCGGGACGAGCAAACCACGACTTCCGATACCCAAGCAGCAGCACCTCACGGCATCCACCAGTCGATGTCTAGAATATGGGACTGGTGAACGCTTGGGGCCGCACTATCCCCAAAGATCTTTTAGATCAGGGCCCGCCGCGGACCCCCTGGAAAATGCGCCTCCCCCCAACGTCGCCAGCACGTCCTCAGAACAAAAGCACTCAGAAAACAGAAAACACAAAACCGCCAATAACCATGGAGGTAGGTGGGTCTGGTTCCTACCAGCATATAGAGCGCTTTCTTGGACTATCTTGGCTTTCATATTAATTCAGTCCACGTAACTATAATGTTGCCAAGAGACAACATAGTTGAATTGGCACAAACAAGCAACAAATTAATGGTCAAACTACCAACTACTCGACAAATAACAGAGTAATTGGGGAAAAAATGGTACCATTTCTGTCTACATGATTCAGATGTTAGTGTCAAAAACAACATATACGTTGTCATTGAGCATCTCATGAAGTTACCCACTGAAGTAATATCAGAAAGACAGTGGTGGGGTTACCACTTATACTGGGCATTAATTATCTAAAAAATGTTCGGGTGAATTTTATGAGTTTAAAGCACTTGCATGTATGGGTATAAATAGACTACACTATGGAGGTGGCCTATATTAACCATATGGCAGCATAAAGTCGGTATCATATGACAAGTTGGTCAAAACAATTTGGCAATGGTATATCCATAGATGTATTTGACTATCAACAACTTACCTGGCCGGTAAGCAAAATACAGTGACAGACACCAGGTCACATAATATTAATGACAACATCAAGTAGATGTTTTCATATAAAGTTTTAACAAAACTATCAAGCTATATGATGCAACAGATATTAATGCATTTCATTGTCTCTGTACTGCACACTGACAATGACAATTAAAATGGAATGTGAATCTGATATTGATTATTTGCATCAACGCTATATCACCAGGTGTTCGGGGATGTCCTATGTATGTCGCGGGGGAAACCAGACCCTGGGGCAGTGGAATCCTCATTAAAAAATTTCTCTGGGACAGATAGTTCCAGCAGAAAGCTCGTCAGCTATATATATTAACTTTTCTGACCTATAGGTCATGTTGTCATTCAAGAATGTATTTATAATATTGATAGACAAATGCGTTCACGCTGCATTGGTGAAATTAATTCTATGTATTTTTTTCCCTTCTGCCTCACCAATCGAGAACAACGCACAGTACAAAAGGATTCTGCTTCAGGTATTTGATAGTACCTGACGGACTTACGCAGCCATTGTTTCACTTTACGCCATGACATGGTTGTTGAAACTTGGATGGTATTTCCCAGTACCCAGAATTATTAACAATCGGAGCCGGGCACAAGTCAACTGTGCCATGGGAAAAAATAAGCTCCTGAGCTGCAGATTCTGCGCAAGCCTCTGGGACTGGGATTGTTATACTGAACAATCGACACCATGTCAGCATCCTTTTGAACATCCACTGGACTACAACACTTGTCCAGCATCAAGAGAAGTACTGCAAGGATACAGGGAGAACCTACTCATCCGATACAGTTACTACGAACTGGAATTCCTGGAGAACCTTCATCACGATGAAGGATTCGGCTACAGTACCATCAACACAGCTAGAATTGCCCTGCCTGTTGTTTCAAAACAGCTACAGGACAACAGGCCATGGGGTCACTGGCTGGTGGTAAATTTGAAGGGTATTAAAACTCTAAACCCCTAGACCAGGTACACCCATATATGGGATGTCACAGTGGTTAACCATACTTCAGGGGATACCCACCAGCCAGAGCCCTAAACCTGAACCTTCTATGCACTAAACACATTGTTGAAGGCACACGGAGCAGCACAGAGGGTCCAGTCACTACTCCTATTTACTACTGGACACCATGCTCATAGCTACAGACCAGATCTCTATCATTGTCCAGGGAATGGTCAAACCAAACCAGGAACACCTTATCCAGTTATAAAACCCGGGCTTACCCGCCAAGGAACACGGTAATGTGCCATGACCCTATTATCTTACATAGACACAACCTAATTATTCGAGGGAGATGAAAAGCCTTGTGGGTTGGTCACAAAAAACCTTGTGGTCGGGTAACAAGCCTTTTTTGAGATGGCTCAAGCAGGTATTAAATCTCCTGGGATAAAACTTACATGTACAAAGTTTTCATTCCAGGACAAGCTTCCACGTCAATGGCAAAAGAATGGACGTGCCTGTAAACCACATCCTGACTACAGCAGAATGGTGGGGGTAAACGTTCAGAGAAATAATTTATTATAAACTGTTGACAAAACCTGTTTTATTTGCAGGGAAGATTCCGATCTGCAAATATTTTAAATTAGCCAAGGGGAGCATTTAAATTTCTTCAGTGTTATTGTAAAAATACCATTGTTTTTCTATAAACAGATTCATTGGTTCATTATGATAACACGCTTCCTCCCTCAAAGGCTTCGGCAGCGAGTGATATAAAGCTGTTTGAAATCACAGAAGCTTTGAAATCTTCACGTAGTCACTCACGTGACTCCGAAGTAAAATAGTAAGATTAAACGAGAACTTACCAGTTTGAAGTTTGATCTGTATTTTATGAGGAGTTACGATGAGGGATTACGTGCCCTCCGCTCCCACCCTCATTACATGGATCAAACTGATAAATTGATGTCTCTTTATTCTTTACTATGTTACTTCAAATCTTGTGTCTATCTGTGATTCCACACCGCTGCTTTGAAGTATGCCGCAATGCATGCTGGGGCGGGCTTCTTCACGTAATCCCTCATCGTAACTCCTCATAAAATACAGATCAAACTTCAAACTGGTAAGTTCTCGTTTAATCTTACTATTATATACACTCAATGCAGTCACAATGCCCTGCATTTGGAAATGCTTGCAACTTATGCAAAAAGATGAACTATTTTTCAGCTGCTTGTCGCTCCCGTGGGAACGTTTCCCCAGCTCCGAGACAAATTTTAAACAACCTTCAACAAGCTGATAACGAATTCGCTTCACAGCCTTCTGTCGACACTGCCATTGACTCTGAATCCAGCATCTCCATGGGAGATGCCAGTGTTTACACTCTCCTCCACAACCAATCTCGCCTCACCGATCCTTCTGTGCTTGTTACTGTCAACAACAAATCCTTTACGGCCAAGCTAGATACTGGTGCCAAGGTCAATGTTATGTCAACATCCTTGTTCAGGAAGATAAGAAATAATGAGCTGTTAACTGCTGATCCCTCCATTTTACGTGCTTATGGGGGAGAAGAGCTAAAACCTGTGGGGAGGGCCACCTTCCACTGTGTGCTGAAGAAATCTTCACGTGACCTATCTTTCTTCATCCTTGACTGTGACTGTGTGACTCTGCTGAGCAATCAGGCATGTCAAGATCTCGGGCTGGTGTCCTTTGACCGTACTGTTCATGAAGTGCGGGCGATGCTAGATCCACTCCCTGACCTATTCAACGATGAACTGGGCAAGCTGCCCCCGGTATACAAGATCGCAACTGACCCGTCGGTCACACCTGTGATCCGGCCTCCACACAGGGTGTCACAACCATGAAGAAGGGTAAGAGCGAGATACGGGTGTGCATCAACCCCAAAGACTTAAACCTGGCAATAAGACGTCCTCACTACCCCGAGGACTGTACAAGATGTGGCTGCCCAGGTCGGCCAGGCCACGGTGTTCTCCGTCCTCGATGCCAGGAGCTCATTCTGGCAAATACCTCTGGACAAACACTCCTCAGACCTAACCACTTTTGGCACCCCCTTCGGAAGATTCAGATTTTTGCGGATGCCGTTCGGCATCAACTCTGACAGTGAAGTGTTACAACGCTCCATGGAGCAACTATTTGCCAGCCTGCCGTGTGCCATTATTGTGGATGACATCCTGGTCTACGGTAAGGATGATACTGAGCATGACCGCAACCTCCGACGGATTCTAGACCCCGCTCGCCAGATTAACTTAAAACTTAACCCGTCAAAGTGCAAGTTCCATATAGCTGAAGTGCCCTTTGTTGGCCACATCTTCACAGCCCACGGGCTGAAACCTGATCCGCAGAAAACTAACGCTATCACCGAAATGCCTGCCCCCACCGACATGCCCAGCCTGCAGCGTTTCCTGGGCATGGTCAACTACCTGGGAAAGTTCATCCCTGACCTCAGCAAACTGAGCACGCCCCTGAGGCAGCTGACGAAAAAAGACATTGCCTGGTCCTGGTTCCCTGAACACCAGCAGGTTTTCGACCTTCTCAAGACAAGGCTGATTAACACACCCACTCTCAAGTTTTTCGATCTGCAACGTCCCATTGTGGTTACACGTGATGCCTCTCGTTTCGGACTCGGCGCAGCCTGCCTGCAACTCCATGATGACGGCTCGCTACAGCCTGTTTCTTATGCCTCGCGCACCATGACAGACACTGAGCAGCACTATGCACAGATCGAGAAGGAGCTTCTTGCGGTTGTCTTCGCCTGCTCCAAATTCGAGGAATTCCTTTTCGGTGCCAGGTTCACCATCGGGACAGATCATCAGCCCCTGGTGGCCATCCTCAATAAGCCCATCAATGTCGCTCCTGCGAGACTACAGCGCATGTTGCTACAGCTTCAGCAGTTCCACTTTCTGATTGTGTACAAGAGGGGCACCGAGATGCATGTGGCCGACGCGCTGTCCCGGGCCCCCCGGCCCTCCTGTGACAGGCACTCCTACGAGCAGGAGGATCTGCAGGTACTCAATGTCAACTTTATTCCCTCTAAACAGCTGCAGTGCCTGGTTGAGCACACCGCCAACGACCCTGACCTGCAACAGCTTGCAGCTGTCATCCGGCGCGGGTGGCCCAGCAGACGCACCTCGCTGCCTGCGGATGCCCACCCTTTCTTTCTGAGCTTGTGCTCCGGGATGGGATCGTCATCAAGGGTCACAAACAAGGTGGTCGTCCCTGCCTCTCTATATGATTCCTACTACAACTCTGCCCACATGGGGCATTCCGGAGCTGGGTAGCTTCCTGTCCTGAGTGCAACTCCATGGCCCCGCACCAGCAACGCCAGCCACTTCTGCAGCAGCCTGCGCCTGCCCTGCCCTGGTCCTCGCTAGCTGCCGACCTATTTGAATGGCGAGGCAAGCATTACCTGGTACTGGTTGATTCATATTCCAACTGGTTTGAAGTGGACCTTCTCCCTGCTATCACCTCTGAAATGGTTATCAGCAAGTTGCGCAGACACTTTGCAACCTTTGGTTCCCTAGTCCGCTTACAGACGGACAACGGCCGACAATTCACCAGTGCCGAATTCCAGGCTTTCGCGGTGAAGTGGAATTTTACTCACTATACCAGCAGCCTTGACCACCCGCAGAGCAATGGCCTGGCCAAGCGCGCTGTCCGCAGTGCCAAGAATTTGCTCGAGCAGTCTCGCCTCTCCAATGGCGATTTCTACCAAAGTCTGCTTAACCTTCACAACATCTCACGGGACTCTACCATGCGCTCCCCTGCCCAGCGTCTGATGTCCCGTGTTCTCCGTCCTCTGATGCCGATCGCCCAACAGTCCCTTGTACCCAAGGTCTTCCAGCCTGCCGCCAGCCAGCAGCGGATCGCTCACAAGCATGAGTTACAGCGCCGCTCACATGACAAGTCCTGCTGCCCGCTCTCACCACTACTGCGTGGCCAGATCGTCTGCATGCAGACCGCCACCGGGTTCTCCCGGCTCGTAACCGTTGTTGGTGTGGACGATTCCCCACGATCCTACCTGGTGAACTTTGATGGGACTGTATACCCCCGCAGCCACCAGCATCTGCTGGCCGTCAACGAGCCTCAGCCTCCTTCTGCGGATCCCTACGCGCCTCCATTGCGTTTCGAACCTGTCGTCTCTCCTTACCCCGTGGATAACTGCTGGCCCTGGTCGGTTCGTTTGCCACGTTCTCCTCCAGCTGCTCTTCCTGGTTCCGGGCGACCCATCCCATCCCCTGCACGTTCTCCTTATCCTCCTTCTTCCCCGTCTCCTCCTCCTATCTCACCCGCTCCGCTTGGGTCACCTCCTGCCATCCCGGTTGGATCTCCACTGACTTTTTTCGTTCCCAGCTGCTACTGCTCTGCCTCCTCTTTCATCTGGTGGGGAGGGTGATGGTGCTGTACGCACACGCTCAGGTCGGGTTGTCAAACCTCCTGTTCGCTACGGTCATTTTGATTAATTTGGCATGTATTGTATAATCACACTGCCACTGTTATTATTTCATTTTAAATTTCTAAGGGAAATGATGTAGATGGTTTATGCATGCAACCTATAATGTAGCTACCTCAATGCTACTAACCACGCCCAGTCATTTCAGTATAACTGTGGTGTCTTCCCTTTGCTCCGCCCCTGGTTCCAGTATGCCTGAAGACTATGTGCAGTCAGTATTGGAACGTGTTTAACATGCTTTGTAATAAAAGAGTTAGTAAAGATCACAGTTGTCAGACTGGCTCCTTTACAGTTTCAAAATGCTAAAGCCACCTTTGGTTTGAAAATGCTAAAGCTGCCTTTGGTTTGAAAATGCTAAAGCTGCATTTGGTATATATATATATTTCCCTCTCCCCCTCCCTCCCTACTCTCCCCCCTCCCCCACCCCTCCCGCTCCCCCTCTCCTTTTTCTATCCCCTTTCCCCCACTCCGTCTCTCCACCTTTGCCCCGCCCCTCTCAAATCCCCTCCCACACCCCTCTCCCACCCTCTTCCCCCACCGCTCTCTCCCCTACCCCCCTTCCCCTGCCTCTCTTGCACCACTCCCTGATACCCCTCTCTCCCCTCATTACCCACTCTTCACCTCTCTCGCCCATCCCCATCCCCTCTCTCTCCCCCACCCCCACCTCTGCCCCGCCTCTCTCACATCCTCTCCACCACCCATCTTTCCCCCCTCTCCCACCCCCCTTCCCCCCACCGCCCCCATCCCTCTCTTCCCTTTCCCCTCCCTCTTACACCATTCAGCGCTACCTCTGTCCCCCTCATTCCCCACTGTCCCCCTCTCCATACACCACCTCTTTTCCCTCCAACCCCTCTCACTCACCCCTCCCCCCTCTCCCTTCCCCTACTACTCTCTTCCCTTCCACTCATCTTAAACGCTAAAGCCGACTTTGGTTTGAAAACACTAAAGCCGCCTTTGGTTTCAAAACGCTAAAGCTGCTTTTGGTTTCAAAATGCTCAAGCTGCCTTTTGGTTTCAAAATGCTAATGCTGCCTTTGGTCTCAAAATACTAAAGCTGCCTTTGGTTTGAAAACGCTAAAGTTGCCTAAGGTTTGAAACCGCTAAAGTTGCCTAAGGTTTGAAAACGCTAAAGTTGCTGAAGGTTTGAAAACGCTAAAGTTTCTGAAGGTTTGAAAACGCTAAAGCCGCCTATGGTTTGAAAATGCTAATGCTGCCTGTAAAGGAGTCTAGTCTGACACACTGTAACCTTTACTAGAGTCTTTAATATAGCACATGGCACACACGTCCCAGTACTGGCTGCACCCAGCCTTCAGGCATACCAGGACAAAATGGGAGGAGGAGATCATAGTTATACTGATATGAGAGGGCGTGTTAATGGTGATGAGGTAGCTACATTATAGGTTGCATGCATAAACCATCTACATCCTTTCCCATACAATTTAAACAAAGTTGCAAGAACAGCAGGTTGATTATACAGGACCTGCAAAACTAAGCGAAGTCTCCGAAGCGATCCGGAGCTTTGACGATCCGACCCAAGCGAGTGCGCACAGCACCCTCACCTTCCCAACCCGAAAGAAGAGAGGGCAGAACGGGAACAGGAACAGGGGGGAAGGAGAAGGCCGGCGGGGACCCCGGCTGCAAGGGGGAACCGGCATGAACTGGAGAACCAGAAGAGAGGGAAGGGGAGGAACGAGCGGCAGGTGGACAGAGAGAGAGACGGGCAGGAGGAGAGCGGACCGGAGAGCGGAGACCGGGAAGGGCAGAGGGAGGAAGGCGAGGGACGCGAACCGACCAAGACATGTTATGGGCAGGGGGCATGCTGGCGGGGGGCACCGCAGGCGGAGGAGAATAAGGAACAGCAGGAGGAGGTTTCGGCTCTCTGACCGCCAACAGGTGCTGGCGGCTGCGACGGTAGATGGTGCCCTCATAGTCCACCAAGTAGGAACGCGGTGAATCGTCGACCCCCACCACGGTAGCGAGCTTGGAGAAACCGGTAGTCGTCTGCAAACGGACGACCTGGCCTGGCAGTAGTGGGGAGAGAGGACGGCTGGACTTGTCGTGCGAGCGGCGTTGGATTTCATGCTTCTGAGCAATGCGCTGCTGGACGGCAGAAGGCTGCAGGACCCTGGGCACCAGAGTTTGCTGGGCAATAGGCATTGTAGGGCGAATAACGCGGGACATGAGCTGTTGGGCAGGCGATTTAATGGTACAGTCTCTGGATATATTCTGAAGGTTCAATAACCCCTGGTAGAAATCACCATTATAGAGATAGGACTGTTCAAGCAGGTGCTTTGCATTGCGCACAGTGCGCTCAGCCAGGCCATTGCTCTGCGGGTACTCTGGACTGCTGGTGTAATGATTGAAGTTCCACTTTGTAGCGAAGGCTTTGAACTCAGCGCTGGTGAACTGGCGGCCGTTGTCAGTCTGTAGCCGGACAGGGGATCCAAAAATGGCGAAGTGGCGGCGGAGCGTGCTGATGACCATCTCCGAGGTGATGGCAGGGAGAAGGTCCACCTCGAACCAATTTGAGTAAGAATCCACCAAAACGAGGTAGTGCTTTTCACGCCATTCAAAAATGTCGGCAGCCAGCGAGGACCATGGCATGTCAGGGGCAGGCTGTTGTAGCAGCGGCTGGCGCTGCTGATGCGGGGCAAGAGAATTGCAGTCCGGGCAGGAGGCCACTCTGGCCTTGATGTACTTCGCCATGCCAGGCCAATAGTACTGTTCCTGGGCATGCGAGACGGTGGCGCGAGACGGTGGCGTCAGCCCCCGGATGCCCCATGTGGGCAGCATTGAAGTACAGGTCATATAGGGAGGCAGGGACGACAACTTTGTGGCCTTTGATGATAATGCCATCGATGAGCACCAGCTCATCACGAACCAGGAAGAAGGGGTGAACGCCAGCAGGTAAAGAGGTGCGTTTGACAGGCCATCCACGCCTGATGACAGCGGCAAGCTGTTGAAGATCGCAGTCGTCGACGGTGTGCGCAGCCAGGCATTGGAGCTGCTTGGAAGGGACGAAATTAACGTTCAGAACCTGTAGGTCATCCTGTTCGAAGGGGTGCTGGTCGCGTGAGATCCGGGGGGCCCGGGACAGCGCGTCAGCCACATGCATCTCGGTGCCCCTTTTGTAAACGATTTTAAAGTCAAAGTGCTGCAGCTGCAGCATCATCCGCTGCAGCCTTGCGGGAGCAACGTGGATAGGTTTGTTTAGGATCGTCACCAGAGGTTGGTGATCCGTCTCGACAGTGAAACTGTTGCCAAAAAGGAAGTCTCGAAACTTTGAGCAAGTGAACACAACTGCCAGCAGCTCCTTCTCAATCTGCGCGTAGCGCTGCTCCGTGTCCGTCATGGTCCTAGAGGCATAGGAGACCAGCTGTAGAGAACCATCATCGTGCGGCTGCAGATAAGCAGCACCCAGACCAAAACGTGAGGCATCACACGTCACCACCACCGGACTCTGCAAATCGAAAAACCTCAGAGTGGGTGTGCTGATCAGCTTTTTCTTCAATAGGTCGAAAGCTTGCTGGTGGTGTGGGAACCAGGACCAGGCAATGTCTTTTTTAGTAAGCTGTCTCAGGGGTGCGCTTAGCTCGCTGAGGTCAGGAATGAACTTTCCCAGGTAGTTGAGCATGCCCAGGAAGCGCTGTAGGGGGGGCAGGCAGTTCAGAGATTGCGTTCGTCTTTTGCAGGTCGGGCTTCAACCCTTTGGCCGTGAAAATGTGGCCAACGTACGGGACCTCAGGTACACGGAAACGGCATTTGGACGGGTTCAACTTGAGATTTACCTGCCTGGCGCGGTCCAGGATTCTGCGGAGGTTGCGGTCATGCTCAGCCACATCTCTGCCGTAGACCAGAATGTCGTCCACAATAATTGCACAGGGCAGACCTGCAAACAGTTGCTCCATGGAGCGCTGGAATACCTCACTAGCGGAGTTGATGCCGAACGGCATCCTCAAGAATTTAAACCTGCCGAAGGGTGTACCGAAAGTTGTTAAGTCAGAGGAGCATTTGTCCAGGGGTATTTGCCAAAATGAACTCCTGGCGTCGAGGACGGAAAACACCGTTGCTTGTCCGACTTGGGCGGCGACGTCTTCAACGGTCCGCATTGGGTAGTGGGGCCGCTTGATAGCCAAGTTCAAGTCCTTGGGGTTGATGCACACCCGTATCTCATTCTTTCCTTTCTTCATTGTGGCGACCATGGTGGAGACCCACTCGGTGGGCTCGCTGACTGACGCCAGAACACCCATATCGACCATCTCCTTTAGCATAGCCTCCACCTTGTCCTTCATGGCGAATGACACACTGTGCGGCGGGCGAATTACAGGCATCACGGAGGGGTCAGTTGCAATCTTGTACACTAGCGGCAGCTTCCCCAGCTTACCGTCAAAAAGGTCTGGATACTCGGATAGCGGATCCATCACAGCTTGAACCTCGTGAACTGTCTGGTCGAAAGACACCAGACCGAGATCCTGGCAGGTGTGGTTGCTCAGCAAGGTGACACAGTCGCAATCCAGAATAAAGAACGACAGGTCACAGGATGATTTCTGCAGCACACAGTGGAAAGTAGCCCTCCCCACAGGTGTTAGTTCCTCTCCCCCATAGGCACGCAAAACAGAGCGATCGGCAGTCAACAGCTCATTATTTCTTATCTTGTTGAACAGTGATGTTGACATAACATTCACTTTTGCACCCGTATCCAGCTTCGCAGAGAATGACTTGTTATTCACCGTAATGAGCACAGAAGGATCAGGGAGGCGAGAGTGGCTGTGAAGGAGAGTGTAAACACTTGACTCTCCCATGGAATATTCGATCGCAGAGTCGTGGGCAGTGTCTGCAGTAGACTGAGAGTCCATCTCACTATCAAGTTGCTGAAGGTTGTTTAGGATTTGCCTAGTAGCTGGTGGAACTTTCCCACGGGAACGGCATGCGGCAGTAAAATGATTCATTTTCTTACAGAAATTGCAGGATTTTCCGAAAGCCGGGCACTGAGACTGCACGGGGTGGGCATAGTTACAATTAGGACACTTAGGTGCCCGCGGGTCCCGAAACGTACGGGCGGTCCGTGGTGGAGGGCGGGAGCTGTCCTGCAAACGTCGTGGCCCCGTAACACCAGTCAGATTGACAGCGCGGCTGTCAGATCCCCTCACCCCATGTGTAGGGGCTACCACCTCGGCGATGCGACACGCATGCATTGCCTGAGTCAGGGTCAGGTCAGGTCGTTGCAGCAAATCAGCACGTAACTTCTGGTCTAACATGCCAGTAACTAGAATGTCCCTGGTGAGCTGGTCACACATATTTTTGAAACGGCACCGCTGAGCTAGATAGCGCAGGTCAGCGATGAAACACTCGACAGGTTCTTCTGGCTGTTGCTTCCGCGAGAAAAACCTAGTCCGCTCCAATATGCGGTTGGAGGGCAGGTCACAAATCTCGGCAAATTTACGTAAAAGACATACCGGGTCGGCGGCAGATTCAGCTGGCACGGTGATCTGGCTGTTGACATCCAGGACCTCTGGATCATAAACGAAAGCCTGAGCTCTCTTCATGGCATCGGGACCTGCTAGATTAAGCAGGAGGGAGGCAAGGACCGCAGCTGGGTCATTTCTGTGCGCAATATTGACGAAGTGAGTGTAGTCCATCACAAAAGTAGCCCATCGCTCCGCAATGTCCGCATCAAAGACAAGGGGAGAGGGTTTCCTGCACGAGGAGGCCATCAAAACTGATAGGGAATACCGGGCAAAATATAAAACAAAACCGGTAAACGGGAGGCGCGAGTCTAACTAACTATCTGACACCATGTACAGGAGTCTAGTCTGACACACTGTAACCTTTACTAGAGTCTTTAATATAGCACATGGCACACACGTCCCAGTACTGGCTGCACCGAGCCTTCAGGCGTACCAGGACAAAATGGAAGGAGGAGAAGGGAGGAGATCATAGTTATACTGATATGAGAGGGCGTGTTAATGGTGATGAGGTAGCTACATTATAGGTTGCATGCATAAACCATCTACACTGCCTTTGGTTTGAAAACACTAAAGCTGCCTTTGGTTTGAAAACGCTAAAGCCACCTTTGGTTTGAAAACGCTAAAGCTGCTTTTGGTTTGAAAACGCTAAAGCTGCTTTTGTTTTGAAAACGCTAAAGCTGCTTTTGGTTTGAAAATGTTATAGCCGCCTATGGTTTGAAAACGCTAAAGCTGCCTTTGGTTTGAAAACGCTAAAGCTGCTTTTGGTTTGAAAACGCTATAGCCGCCTTTGGTTTGAAAACGCTACAGCTGCCTTTGGTTTGAAAACACTAATGTTGCCTTTGGTTTGAAAATGCTAAAGTTGCCTTTGATTTAAAAACGCTAAAGCTGCCTTTGGTTTGAAAACGCTAAAGCCGCCTTTGTTTTGAAAACTTTAAAGTTGCCTAAGGTTTGAAAACGCTAAAGCCGCCTTTGGTTTCAAAATGCTCTAGCTGCCTTTTGGTTTCAAAACGCTAAAGCTGCCTTTAGTTTCAAAATGCTACAGCCACCTTTGGTTTAAGAACGCTAAAGTCGCCTTTGGTTTCAAAACGCTAAGGCCGCCTTTAGTTTCATAACACTAAAGTTGCCTTTGGTTTGAAAACGCTAAAGCCGCCTTTGGATTGAAAACGCTAAAGTTGCCACAGGTTTGAAAACGCTAAAGTTTGCCAAAGGTTTGAAAACGCTAAAGTTTCTGAAGGTTTGAAAATGCTAAAGCCACGTTTGATTTGAAAATGCTAAAGCTGCCTTTGGTTTGAAAAAGCTAAAGCTGCCTTTGGTTTGAAAACGCTAAAGCCACATATGGTTTGAAAACGCTAAAGCCGCCTTTGGTTTGAAAACGCTAAAGCCACCTTTGGTTTGAAAACGCTAAAGCTGCCTTGCGTATCAAAACGCTAAAGCCGCCTTTGGTTTGAAAACGCTAAAGCTGCCTTTGGTTTGAAAACGCTAAAGTTGCCTCAGGTTTGAAAACGCTAAAGCCGACTTTGATTTGAAAACGCTAAAGTTGCCACAGGTTTGAAAACGCTAAAGTTGCTGAAGGTTTGAAAATGCTAAAGGTTCTGAAGGTTTGAAAACGCTAAAGCCGCCTATGGTTTGAAAATGCTAATGCTGCCTTTGATTTGAAAACACTAAAGCCGCTTTTGGTTTGAAAACGCTAAAGCCACCCTTGGTTTGAAAACGCTAAAGCTGCCTAGCGTATCAAAACGCTAAAGCCGCCTTTGGTTTGAAAACGCTAAAGCTGCCTTTGTTTTGAAAATGCTAAAGCTGCTTTTGGTTTGAAAACGCTATAGCCGCCTTTGGTTTGAAAACGCTACAGCTGCCTTTGGTTTGAAAACACTAATGTTGCCTTTGGTTTGAAAATGCTAAAGTTGCCTTTGATTTGAAAACGCTAAAGCTGCCTTTGGTTTGAAAAGGCTAAAGCCGCCTTTGTTTTGAAAACTTTAAAGTTGCCTAAGGTTTGAAAACGCTAAAGCCGCCTTTGCTTTCAAAATGCTCTAGCTGCCTTTTGGTTTCAAAACGCTAAAGCTGCCTTTGGTTTCAAAATGCTAAAGCCACCTTTGGTTTAAAAATGCTAAAGTCGCCTTTGGTTTCAAAACGCTAAGCCCGCCTTTAGTTTCATAACACTAAAGTTGCCTTTGGTTTGAAAACGCTAAAGCCGCCTTTGGATTGAAAACGCTAAAGTTGCCACAGGCTTGAAAACGCTAAAGTTGCCAAAGGTTTGAAAACGCTAAAGTTTCTGAAGGTTTGAAAATGCTAAAGCCACGTTTGATTTGAAAATGCTAAAGCTGCCTTTGGTTTTAAAAAGCTAAAGCTGCCTTTGGTTTGAAAACGCCAAAGCCGCATTTGGTTTGAAAACGCTAAAGCCACCTTTGGTTTCAAAACGCTATAGCTGCCTTTGGTATCAAAATACTCAATCTGCCTTTGGGTTTCAAAATGCTAAAGCTGCCTTTGGTCTCAAAATAGTAAAGCTGCCTTTGGTTTGAAAACGCTAAAGTCGCCTAAGGTTTGAAACCGCTAAAGTTGCCTAAGGTTTGAAAACGCTAAAGTTGCCTTTGGTTTGAAAACGCTAAAGCCGCCTTTGGATTGAAAACGCTAAAGTTGCCACAGGCTTGAAAACGCTAAAGTTGCCAAAGGTTTGAAAACGCTAAAGTTTCTGAAGGTTTGAAAATGCTAAAGCCACGTTTGATTTGAAAATGCTAAAGCTGCCTTTGGTTTGAAAAAGCTAAAGCTGCCTTTGGTTTGAAAACGCTAAAGCCACATATGGTTTGAAAACGCTAAAGCCGCCTTTGGTTTGAAAACGCTAAAGCCACCTTTGGTTTGAAAACGCTAAAGCTGCCTTGCGTATCAAAACGCTAAAGCCGCCTTTGGTTTGAAAACGCTAAAGCTGCCTTTGGTTTGAAAACGCTAAAGTTGCCACAGGTTTGAAAACGCTAAAGCCGACTTTGATTTGAAAACGCTAAAGTTGCCACAGGTTTGAAAACGCTAAAGTTGCTGAAGGTTTGAAAATGCTAAAGGTTCTGAAGGTTTGAAAACGCTAAAGCCGCCTATGGTTTGAAAATGCTAATGCTGCCTTTGATTTGAAAACACTAAAGCCGCTTTTGGTTTGAAAACGCTAAAGCCACCCTTGGTTTGAAAACGCTAAAGCTGCCTAGCGTATCAAAACGCTAAAGCCGCCTTTGGTTTGAAAACGCTAAAGCTGCCTTTGTTTTGAAAACGCTAAAGCTGCTTTTGGTTTGAAAACGCTATAGCCGCCTTTGGTTTGAAAACGCTACAGCTGCCTTTGGTTTGAAAACACTAATGTTGCCTTTGGTTTGAAAATGCTAAAGTTGCCTTTGATTTGAAAACGCTAAAGCTGCCTTTGGTTTGAAAAGGCTAAAGCCGCCTTTGTTTTGAAAACTTTAAAGTTGCCTAAGGTTTGAAAACGCTAAAGCCGCCTTTGCTTTCAAAATGCTCTAGCTGCCTTTTGGTTTCAAAACGCTAAAGCTGCCTTTGGTTTCAAAATGCTAAAGCCACCTTTGGTTTAAAAATGCTAAAGTCGCCTTTGGTTTCAAAACGCTAAGCCCGCCTTTAGTTTCATAACACTAAAGTTGCCTTTGGTTTGAAAACGCTAAAGCCGCCTTTGGATTGAAAACGTTAAAGTTGCCACAGGCTTGAAAACGCTAAAGTTGCCAAAGGTTTGAAAACGCTAAAGTTTCTGAAGGTTTGAAAATGCTAAAGCCACGTTTGATTTGAAAATGCTAAAGCTGCCTTTGGTTTTAAAAAGCTAAAGCTGCCTTTGGTTTGAAAACGCCAAAGCCGCATTTGGTTTGAAAACGCTAAAGCCACCTTTGGTTTCAAAACGCTATAGCTGCCTTTGGTATCAAAATACTCAATCTGCCTTTGGGTTTCAAAATGCTAAAGCTGCCTTTGGTCTCAAAATAGTAAAGCTGCCTTTGGTTTGAAAACGCTAAAGTCGCCTAAGGTTTGAAACTGCTAAAGTTGCCTAAGGTTTGAAAACGCTAAAGTTGCCTTTGGTTTGAAAACGCTAAAGCCGCCTTTGGATTGAAAACGCTAAAGTTGCCACAGGCTTGAAAACGCTAAAGTTGCCAAAGGTTTGAAAACGCTAAAGTTTCTGAAGGTTTGAAAATGCTAAAGCCACGTTTGATTTGAAAATGCTAAAGCTGCCTTTGGTTTGAAAAAGCTAAAGCTGCCTTTGGTTTGAAAACGCCAAAGCCGCATTTGGTTTGAAAACGCTAAAGCCACCTTTGGTTTCAAAACACTATAGCTGCCTTTGGTATCAAAATACTCAATCTGCCTTTGGGTTTCAAAATGCTAAAGCTGCCTTTGGTCTCAAAATAGTAAAGCTGCCTTTGGTTTGAAAATGCTAAAGTCGCCTAAGGTTTGAAACCGCTAAAGTTGCCTAAGGTTTGAAAACGCTAAAGTTGCCTTTGGTTTGAAAACGCTAAAGCCGCCTTTGATTTGAAAACGCTAAAGTTGCCACAAGTTTGAAAACGCTAAAGTTGCTGAAGGTTTGAAAATGCTAAAGTTTCTGAAGGTTTGAAAACGCTAAAGCCGCCTATGGTTTGAAAATGCTAATGCTGCCTTTGATTTGAAAACACTAAAGCCGCCTTTGGTTTGAATACGCCAAAGCCGCATTTGGTTTGAAAACGCTAAAGCCACCTTTGGTTTCAAAACGCTATAGCTGCCTTTGGTATCAAAATGCTAAAACTGCCTTAGGTTTCAAAGCGTAAAAGCTGCCTTTGGTTTCAAAACGCTAAAGCTGCCTTTGGTTTGAAAACGCTAAAGCCGCCATTGGTTTGAATATGCTAAAGCTGCCTTGGGTTTCAAACCGCTGAAGCTGTCTTTGGTTTCAAAATGCTAAAACTGCCTTTGGTTTCAAAATGCTCTAGCTGCCTTTTGGTTTCAAAACGCTAAAGCTGCCTTTGGTTTCAAAATGCTAAAGCCACCTTTGGTTTAAAAAAAGCTAAAGTCGCCTTTGGTTTCAAAACGCTAAGGCCGCCTTTAGTTTCATAACACTAAAGTTGCCTTTGGTTTGAAAACGCTAAAGCCGCTTTTGGATTGAAAACGCTAAAGTTACCACAGGTTTGAAAACGCTAAAGTTGCCAAAGGTTTGAAAACGCTAAAGTTTCTGAAGGTTTGAAAATGCTAAAGCCACGTTTGATTTGAAAATGCTAAAGCTGCCTTTGGTTTGAAAAAGCAAAAGCTGCCTTTGGTTTGAAAACGCTAAAGCCGCCTTTGGTTTGAAAATGCTAAAGCCGCCTTTGGTTTGAAAATGCTAAAGCCGCCTTTGGTTTGAAAACGCTAAAGCCGCCTTTGGTTTGAATATGCTAAAGCTGCCTTGGGTTTAAAAACGCTAAAGTCGCCTTTGGTTTCAAAACGCTAAGGCCGCCTTTAGTTTCATAACACTAAAGTTGCCTTTGGTTTGAAAACGCTGAAACCGCCTTTGGATTGAAAATGCTAAAGTTGCCACAGGTTTGAAAACGCTAAAGTTGCCAAAGGTTTGAAAACGCTAAAGTTTCTGAAGGTTTGAAAATGCTAAAGCCACGTTTGATTTGAAAATGCTAAAGCTGCCTTTGGTTTGAAAAAGCTAAAGCTGCTTTTGGTTTGAAAACGCTATAGCCGCCTTTGGTTTGAAAACGTTACAGCTGCCTTTGGTTTGAAAACACTAATGTTGCCTTTGGTTTGAAAATGCTAAAGTTGCCTTTGATTTGAAAACGCTAAAGCTGCCTTTGGTTTGAAAAGGCTAAAGCCGCCTTTGTTTTGAAAACTTTAAAGTTGCCTAAGGTTTGAAAACGCTAAAGCCGCCTTTGGTTTCAAAATGCTCTAGCTGCCTTTTGGTTTCAAAACGCTAAAGCTGCCTTTGGTTTCAAAATGCTAAAGCTGCCTTTGGTCTCAAAATACTAAAGCTGCCTTTGGTTTGAAAACGCTAAAGTCGCGCAAGGTTTGAAACCGCTAAAGTTGCCTAAGGTTTGAAAACGCTAAAGTTGCTGAAGGTTTGAAAATGCTAAAGTTTCTGAAGGTTTGAAAACGCTAAAGCCGCCTATGGTTTGAAAATGCTAATGCTGCCTTTGGTTTGAAAACACTAAAGCCGCCTTTGGTTTGAAAACGCTAAAGCCACCTTTGGTTTGAAAACGCTAAAGCTGCCTTGCGTATCAAAACGCTAAAGCCGCCTTTGGTTTGAAAACGCTAAAGCTGCCTTTGGTTTGAAAACGCTAAAGCTGCTTTTGGTTTGAAAACGCTATAGCCGCCTTTGGTTTGAAAACGCTACAGCTGCCTTTGGTTTGAAAACACTAATGTTGCCTTTTGTTTGAAAATGCTAAAGTTGCCTTTGATTTGAAAACCCTAAAGCTGCCTTTGGTTTGAAAACGCTAAAGCCGCCTTTGTTTTGAAAACTTTAAAGTTGCCTAAGGTTTGAAAACGCTAAAGCCGCCTTTGGTTTCAAAATGCTCTAGCTGCCTTTTGGTTTCAAAACGCTAAAGCTGCCTTTGGTTTCAAAATGCTAAAGCCACCTTTGGTTTAAAAACGCTAAAGTCGCCTTTGGTTTCAAAACGCTAAGGCCGCCTTTAGTTTCATAACACTAAAGTTGCCTTTGGTTTGAAAACGCTAAAGCTGCCTTTGGATTGAAAACGCTAAAGTTGCCACAGGTTTGAAAACGCTAAAGTTGCCAAAGGTTTGAAAACGCTAACGTTTCTGAAGGTTTGAAAATTCTAAAGCCACGTTTGATTTGAAAATGCTAAAGCTGCCTTTGGTTTGAAAAAGCTAAAGCTGCCTTTGGTTCGAAAACGCTAAAGCTGCATTTGGTTTGAAAACGCTAAAGCCACCTTTGGTTTCAAAACGCAATAGCTGCCTTTGGTATCAAAATACTCAATCTGCCTTTGGGTTTCAAAATGCTAAAGCTGCCTTTGGTCTCAAAATACTAAAGCTGCCTTTGGTTTGAAAACGCTAAAGCCGCCTTTGATTTGAAAACGCTAAAGTTGCCACAGGTTTGAAAACGCTAAAGTTGCTGAAGGTTTGAAAATGCTAAAGGTTCTGAAGGTTTGAAAACGCTAAAGCCGCCTATGGTTTGAAAATGCTAATGCTGCCTTTGATTTGAAAACACTAAAGCCGCCTTTGGTTTGAAAACGCTAAAGCCACCTTTGGTTTGAAAACGCTAAAGCTGCCTTGCGTATCAAAACGCTAAAGCCGCATTTGGTTTGAAAACGCTAAAGCTGCCTTTGGTTTGAAAACGCTAAAGCTGCTTTTGGTTTGAAAACGCTATAGCCGCCTTTGGTTTGAAAACGCTACAGCTGCCTTTGGTTTGAAAACACTAATGTTGCCTTTGATTTGAAAATGCTAAAGTTGCCTTTGATTTGAAAACACTAAAGCTGCCTTTGGTTTGAAAACGCTAAAGCCGCCTTTGTTTTGAAAACTTTAAAGTTGCCTAAGGTTTGAAAACGCTAAACCCGCCTTTGGTTTCAAAATGCTCTAGCTGCCTTTTGGTTTCAAAACGCTAAAGCTGCCTTTGGTTTCAAAATGCTAAAGCCACCTTTGGTTTAAAAACGCTAAAGTCGCCTTTGGTTTCAAAACGCTAAGGCCGCCTTTAGTTTCATAACACTAAAGTTGCCTTTGGTTTGAAAACGCTAAAGCCGCCTTTGGATTGAAAATGCTAAAGTTGCCACAGGTTTGAAAACGCTAAAGTTGCCAAAGGTTTGAAAACGCTAAAGTTTCTGAAGGTTTGAAAATGCTAAAGCCACGTTTGATTTGAAAATGCTAAAGCTGCCTTTGGTTTGAAAAAGCTAAAGCCGCATTTGGTTTGAAAATGCTAAAGCCACCTTTGGTTTCAAAACGCTATAGCTGCCTTTGGTATCAAAATACTCAATCTGCCTTTGGGTTTCAAAATGCTAAAGCTGCCTTTGGTCTCAAAATACTAAAGCTGCCTTTGGTTTGAAAACGCTAAAGTCGCCTAAGGTTTGAAACCGCTAAAGTTGCCTAAGGTTTGAAAACGCTAAAGTTGCCTTTGGTTTGAAAACGCTAATGCCGCCTTTGATTTGAAAATGCTAAAGTTGCCACAAGTTTGAAAACGCTAAAGTTGCTGAAGGTTTGAAAATGCTAATGTTTCTGAAGGTTTGAAAACGCTAAAGCCGCCTATGGTTTGAAAATGCTAATGCTGCCTTTGATTTGAAAACACTAAAGCCGCCTTTGGTTTGAAAACGCTAAAGCCACCTTTGGTTTGAAAACGCTAAAGCTGCCTTGCGTATCAAAACGCTAAAGCCGCCTATGGTTTGAAAATGCTAATGCTGCCTTTGATTTGAAAACGCTAAAGCCGCCTTTGGTTTGAAAACGCTAAAGCTGCCTTTGGTTTGATAACGCTAAAGCTGCTTTTGGTTTGAAAACGCTATAGCCGCCTTTGGTTTGAAAACGCTACAGCTGCCTTTGGTTTGAAAACACTAATGTTGCCTTTGGTTTGAAAATGCTAAAGTTGCCTTTGATTTGAAAACGCTAAAGCTGCCTTTGGTTTGAAAAGGCTAAAGCCGCCTTTGTTTTGAAAACTTTAAAGTTGCCTAAGGTTTGAAAACGCTAAAGCCGCCTTTGGTTTCAAAATGCTCTAGCTGCCTTTTGGTTTCAAAACGCTAAAGCTGCCTTTGGTTTCAAAACGCTAAGGCCGCCTTTAGTTTCATAACACTAAAGTTGCCTTTGGTTTGAAAACGCTAAAGTCGCCTTTGGATTGAAAACGCTAAAGTTGCCACAGGTTTGAAAACGCTAAAGTTGCCAAAGGTTTGAAAACCCTAAAGTTTCTGAAGGTTTGAAAATGCTAAAGCCACGTTTGATTTGAAAATGCTAAAGCTGCCTTTGGTTTGAAAAAGCTAAAGCTGCCTTTGGTTCGAAAACGCTAAAGCCGCATTTGGTTTGAAAACGCTAAAGCCACCTTTGGTTTCAAAACGCTATAGCTGCCTTTGGTATCAAACTACTCAATCTGCCTTTGGGTTTCAAAATGCTAAAGCTGCCTTTGGTCTCAAAATACTAATACTGCCTTTGGTTTGAAAACGCTAAAGCCGCCTTTGATTTGAAAACGCTAAAGTTGCCACAGGTTTGAAAACGCTAAAGTTGCTGAAGGTTTGAAAATGCTAAAGGTTCTGAAGGTTTGAAAACGCTAAAGCCGCCTATGGTTTGAAAATGCTAATGCTGCCTTTGATTTGAAAACACTAAAGCCAGCTTTGGTTTGAAAACGCTAAAGCCACCTTTAGTTTGAAAACACTAAAGCTGCCTTGCGTATCAAAACGCTAAAGCCGCCTTTGGTTTGAAAACGCTAAAGCTGCCTTTGGTTTGAAAACGCTAAAGCTGCTTTTGGTTTGAAAACGCTATACCCGCCTTTGGTTTGAAAACGCTACAGCTGCCTTTGGTTTGAAAACACTAATGTTGCCTTTGGTTTGAAAATGCTAAAGTTGCCTTAGGTTTCAAAGCGCAAAAGCTGCCCTTGGTTTCAAAACGCTAAAGCTGCCTTTGGTTTGAAAACGCTAAAGCCACCTTTGGTTTGAAAATGTTAAAGCCGCCTTTGGTTTGAAAACGCTAAAGCCGCCATTGGTTTGAATATGCTAAAGCTGCCTTGGGTTTCAAACCGCTGAAGCTGTCTTTGGTTTCAAAATGCTAAAACTGCCTTTGGGTTCAAAATGCTCTAGCTGCCTTTTGGTTTCAAAATGCTAAAGCTGCCTTTGGTTTCAAAATGCTAAAGCCACCTTTGGTTTAAAAAAAGCTAAAGTCGCCTTTGGTTTCAAAACGCTAAGACCGCCATTAGTTTCATAACACTAAAGTTGCCTTTGGTTTGAAAACGCTAAAGCCGCCTTTGGATTGAAAACGCTAAAGTTGCCACAGGTTTGAAAATGCTAAAGTTGCCAAAGGTTTGAAAACGCTAAAGTTTCTGAAGGTTTGAAAATGCTAAAGCCACGTTTGATTTGAAAATGCGAAAGCTGCCTTTGGTTTGAAAAAGCTAAAGCTGCCTTTGGTTTGAAAACGCTATAGCTGCCTTTGGTATCAAAATGCTAAAACTGCCTTAGGTTTCAAAGCGCAAAAGCTGCCTTTGGTTTCAAACCGCTAAAGCTGCCTTTGGTTTGAAAACGCTAAAGCCGCATTTGGTTTGAAAATGCTAAAGCCGCCTTTGGTTTGAAAACGCTAAAGCCGCCTTTGGTTTGAATATGCTAAAGCTGCCTTAGGTTTCAAACCGCTGAAGCTGTCTTTGGTTTCAAAATGCTAAAACTGCCTTTGGTTTCAAAATGCTCTAGCTGTCTTTTGGTTTCAAAACGCTAAAGCTGCCTTTGGTTTCAAAATGCTAAAGCCACCTTTGGTTTAAAAACGCTAAAGTCGCCTTTGGTTTCAAAACGCTAAGGCCGCCTTTAGTTTCATAACACTAAAGTTGCCTTTGGTTTGAAAACGCTGAAGCCGCCTTTGGATTGAAAACGCTAAAGTTGCCACAGGTTTGAAAACGCTAAAGTTGCCAAAGGTTTGAAAACGCTAAAGTTTCTGAAGGTTTGAAAATGCTAAAGCCACGTTTGATTTGAAAATGCTAAAGCTGCCTTTGGTTTGAAAACGCTAAAGCTGCTTTTGGTTTGAAAAAGCTATAGCCGCCTTTGGTTTGAAAACGTTACAGCTGCCTTTGGTTTGAAAACAGTAATGTTGCCTTTGGTTTGAAAATGCTAAAGTTGCCTTTGGTTTGAAAATGCTAAAGCTGCCTTTGGTTTGAAAACGCTAAAGCCGCCTTTGTTTTGAAAACTTTAAAGTTGCCTAAGGTTTGAAAACGCTAAAGCCGCCTTTGGTTTCAAAATGCTCTAGCTGCCTTTTGGTTTCAAAATGCTAAAGCTGCCTTTGGTTTCAAAATGCTAAAGCCACCTTTGGTTTAAAAACGCTAAAGTCGCCTTTGGTTTGAAAACGCTAAAGTTGCCTTTGGTTTGAAAACGCTAAAGCCTCCTTTGGATTGAAAACGCTAAAGTTGCCACAGGTTTGAAAACGCTAAAGTTGCCAAAGGTTTGAAAACGCTAAAGTTTCTGAAGGTTTGAAAATGCTAAAGCCACGTTTGATTTGAAAATGCTAAAGCTGCCTTTGGTTTGAAAAAGCTAAAGCTGCCTTTGGTTTGAAAACGCTAATGCCGCATTTGGTTTGAAAATGCTAAAGCTGCCTTTGGTCTCAAAATACTAAAGCTGCCTTTGGTTTGAAAACGCTAAAGTCGCCTAAGGTTTGAAACCGCTAAAGTTGCCTAAGGTTTGAAAATGCTAAAGTTGCTGATGGTTTGAAAATGCTAAAGTTTCTGAAGGTTTGAAAACGCTAAAGCCGCCTATGGTTTGAAAATGCTAATGCTGCCTTTGATTTGAAAACACTAAAGCCGCCTTTGGTTTGAAAACGCTAAAGCTGCCTTGCGTATCAAAACGCTAAAGCCGCCTTTGGTTTGAAAACGCTAAAGCTGCCTTTGGTTTGAAAACGCTAAAGCTGCTTTTGGTTTGAAAACGCTATAGCCGCCTTTGGTTTGAAAACGCTACAGCTGCCTTTGGTTTGAAAACACTAATGTTGCCTTTGGTTTGAAAATGCTAAAGTTGCCTTTGATTTGAAAACGCTAAAGCTGCCTTTGGTTTGAAAACGCTAAAGCCGCCTTTGTTTTGAAAACTTTAAAGTTGCCTAAGGTTTGAAAACCCTAAAGCCGCCTTTGGTTTCAAAATGCTCTAGCTGCCTTTTGGTTTCAAAACGCTAAAGCTGCCTTTGGTTTCAAAATGCTAAAGCCACCTTTGGTTTGAAAACGCTAAAGTCGCCTTTGGTTTCAAAAAGCTAAGGCCGCCTTTAGTTTCATAACACTAAAGTTGCCTTTGGTTTGAAAACGCTAAAGCCGCCTTTGGATTGAAAACGCTAAAGTTGCCACAGGTTTGAAAATGCTAAAGTTGCCAAAGGTTTGAAAACGCTAAAGTTTCTGAAGGTTTGAAAATGCTAAAGCCACGTTTGATTTGAAAATGCGAAAGCTGCCTTTGGTTTGAAAAAGCTAAAGCTGCCTTTGGTTTGAAAACGCTATAGCTGCCTTTGGTATCAAAATGCTAAAACTGCCTTAGGTTTCAAAGCGCAAAAGCTGCCTTTGGTTTCAAACCGCTAAAGCTGCCTTTGGTTTGAAAACGCTAAAGCCGCATTTGGTTTGAAAATGCTAAAGCCGCCTTTGGTTTGAAAACGCTAAAGCCGCCTTTGGTTTGAATATGCTAAAGCTGCCTTAGGTTTCAAACCGCTGAAGCTGTCTTTGGTTTCAAAATGCTAAAACTGCCTGTGGTTTCAAAATGCTCTAGCTGTCTTTTGGTTTCAAAACGCTAAAGCTGCCTTTGGTTTCAAAATGCTAAAGCCACCTTTGGTTTAAAAACGCTAAAGTCGCCTTTGGTTTCAAAACGCTAAGGCCGCCTTTAGTTTCATAACACTAAAGTTGCCTTTGGTTTGAAAACGCTGAAGCCGCCTTTGGATTGAAAACGCTAAAGTTGCCACAGGTTTGAAAACGCTAAAGTTGCCAAAGGTTTGAAAACGCTAAAGTTTCTGAAGGTTTGAAAATGCTAAAGCCACGTTTGATTTGAAAATGCTAAAGCTGCCTTTGGTTTGAAAACGCTAAAGCTGCTTTTGGTTTGAAAAAGCTATAGCCGCCTTTGGTTTGAAAACGTTACAGCTGCCTTTGGTTTGAAAACAGTAATGTTGCCTTTGGTTTGAAAATGCTAAAGTTGCCTTTGGTTTGAAAATGCTAAAGCTGCCTTTGGTTTGAAAACGCTAAAGCCGCCTTTGTTTTGAAAACTTTAAAGTTGCCTAAGGTTTGAAAACGCTAAAGCCGCCTTTGGTTTCAAAATGCTCTAGCTGCCTTTTGGTTTCAAAACGCTAAAGCTGCCTTTGGTTTCAAAATGCTAAAGCCACCTTTGGTTTAAAAACGCTAAAGTCGCCTTTGGTTTCAAAACGCTAAAGTTGCCTTTGGTTTGAAAACGCTAAAGCCTCCTTTGGATTGAAAACGCTAAAGTTGCCACAGGTTTGAAAACGCTAAAGTTGCCAAAGGTTTGAAAACGCTAAAGTTTCTGAAGGTTTGAAAATGCTAAAGCCACGTTTGATTTGAAAATGCTAAAGCTGCCTTTGGTTTGAAAAAGCTAAAGCTGCCTTTGGTTTGAAAACACTAATGCCGCATTTGGTTTGAAAATGCTAAAGCTGCCTTTGGTCTCAAAATACTAAAGCTGCCTTTGGTTTGAAAACGCTAAAGTCGCCTAAGGTTTGAAACCGCTAAAGTTGCCTAAGGTTTGAAAACGCTAAAGTTGCTGATGGTTTGAAAATGCTAAAGTTTCTGAAGGTTTGAAAACGCTAAAGCCGCCTATGGTTTGAAAATGCTAATGCTGCCTTTGATTTGAAAACACTAAAGCCGCCTTTGGTTTGAAAACGCTAAAGCCACCTTTGGTTTGAAAACGCTAAAGCTGCCTTGCGTATCAAAACGCTAAAGCCGCCTTTGGTTTGAAAACGCTAAAGCTGCCTTTGGTTTGAAAACGCTAAAGCTGCTTTTGGTTTGAAAACGCTATAGCCGCCTTTGGTTTGAAAACGCTACAGCTGCCTTTGGTTTGAAAACACTAATGTTGCCTTTGGTTTGAAAATGCTAAAGTTGCCTTTGATTTGAAAACGCTAAAGCTGCCATTGGTTTGAAAACGCTAAAGCCGCCTTTGTTTTGAAAACTTTAAAGTTGCCTAAGGTTTGAAAACCCTAAAGCCGCCTTTGGTTTCAAAATGCTCTAGCTGCCTTTTGGTTTCAAAACGCTAAAGCTGCCTTTGGTTTCAAAATGCTAAAGCCACCTTTGGTTTGAAAACGCTAAAGTCGCCTTTGGTTTCAAAAAGCTAAGGCCGCCTTTAGTTTCATAACACTAAAGTTGCCTTTGGTTTGAAAACGCTAAAGCCGCCTTTTTATTGAAAACGCTAAAGTTGCCACAGGTTTGAAAACGCTAAAGTTGCCAAAGGTTTGAAAACGCTAAAGTTTCTGAAGGTTTGAAAATGCTAAAGCCACGTTTGATTTGAAAATGCTAAAGCTGCCTTTGGTTTGAAAAAGCTAAAGCTGCCTTTAGTTTGAAAACGCAAAAGCCGCATTTGGTTTGAAAACGCTAAAGCCACCTTTGGTTTCAAAACGCTATAGCTGCCTTTGGTATCAAAATGCTAAAACTGCCTTAGGTTTCAAAGCGCAAAAGCTGCCTTTGGTTTCAAAACGCTAAAGCTGCCTTTGGTTTGAAAACGCTAAAGCCGCCTTTGGTTTGAAAATGTTAAAGCCGCCTTTGGTTTGAAAACGCTAAAGCCGCCATTGGTTTGAATATGCTAAAGCTGCCTTGGGTTTCAAACCGCTGAAGCTGCCTTTGGTTTCAAAATGCTAAAACTGCCTTTAGTTTCAAAATGCTCTAGCTGCCTTTAGTTTCAAAATGCTCTAGCTGCCTTTTGGTTTCAAAACGCTAAAGCTGCCTTTGGTTTCAAAATGCTAAAGCCACCTTTGGTTTAAAAAACGCTACAGTCGCCTTTGGTTTCAAAACGCTAAGGCCGCCTTTAGTTTCTTAACACTAAAGTTGCCTTTGGTTTGAAAACGCTAAAGCCGCCTTTGGATTGAAAACGCTAAAGTTGCCACAGGTTTGAAAACGCTAAAGTTGCCAAAGGTTTGAAAATGCTAAAGTTTCTGAAGGTTTGAAAATGCTAAAGCCACGTTTGATTTGAAAATGCTAAAGCTGCCTTTGGTTTGAAAAAGCTAAAGCTGCCTTTGGTTTGAAAACGCTAAAGCCGCATTTGGTTTGAAAACGTTAAAGCCACCTTTGGTTTGAAAACGCTAAAGCCGCCTTCGGTTTGAATATGCTAAAGCTGCCTTGGGTTTCAAACCGCTGAAGCTGTCTTTGGTTTCAAAATGCTAAAACTGCCTTTGGTTTCAAAATGCTCTAGCTGTCTTTTGGTTTCAAAACGCTAAAGCTGCCTTTGGGTTCAAAATGCTAAAGCCACCTTTGGTTTAAAAACGCTAAAGTCGCCTTTGGTTTCAAAACGCTAAGGCCGCCTTTAGTTTCATAACACTAAAGTTGCCTTTGGTTTGAAAACGCTAAAGCCGCCTTTGGATTGAAAAGGCTAAAATTGCCACAGGTTTGAAAACGCTAGAGTTTCTGAAGGTTTGAAAATGCTAAAGCCACGTTTGATTTGAAAATGCTAAAGCTGCCTTTGGTTTAAAAAAGCTAAAGTCGCCTTTGGTTTCAAAACGCTAAGGCCGCCTTTAGTTTCATAACACTAAAGTTGCCTTTGGTTTGAAAACGCTAAAGCCTCCTTTGGATTGAAAACGCTAAAGTTGCCACAGGTTTGAAAACGCTAAAGTTGCCAAAGGTTTGAAAACGCTAAAGTTTCTGAAGTTTGAAAATGCTAAAGCCACGTTTGATTTGAAAATGCTAAAGCTGCCTTTGGTTTGAAAAAGCTAAAGCTGCCTTTAGTTTGAAAACGCAAAAGCCGCATTTGGTTTGAAAACGCTAAAGCCACCTTTGGTTTCAAAACGCTATAGCTGCCTTTGGTATCAAAATGCTAAAACTGCCTTAGGTTTCAAAGCGCAAAAGCTGCCTTTGGTTTCAAAACGCTAAAGCTGCCTTTGGTTTGAAAACGCTAAAGCCGCCTTTGGTTTGAAAATGTTAAAGCCGCCTTTGGTTTGAAAACGCTAAAGCCGCCATTGGTTTGAATATGCTAAAGCTGCCTTGGGTTTCAAACCGCTGAAGCTGTCTTTGGTTTCAAAATGCTAAAACTGCCTTTAGTTTCAAAATGCTCTAGCTGCCTTTTGGTTTCAAAACGCTAAAGCTGCCTTTGGTTTCAAAATGCTAAAGCCACCTTTGGTTTAAAAAACGCTACAGTCGCCTTTGGTTTCAAAACGCTAAGGCCGCCTTTAGTTTCATAACACTAAAGTTGCCTTTGGTTTGAAAACGCTAAAGCCGCCTTTGGATTGAAAACGCTAAAGTTGCCACAGGTTTGAAAACGCTAAAGTTGCCAAAGGTTTGAAAATGCTAAAGTTTCTGAAGGTTTGAAAATGCTAAAGCCACGTTTGATTTGAAAATGCTAAAGCTGCCTTTGGTTTGAAAAAGCTAAAGCTGCCTTTGGTTTGAAAACGCTAAAGCCGCATTTGGTTTGAAAACGTTAAAGCCACCTTTGGTTTGAAAACGCTAAAGCCGCCTTCGGTTTGAATATGCTAAAGCTGCCTTGGGTTTCAAACCGCTGAAGCTGTCTTTGGTGTCAAAATGCTAAAACTGCCTTTGGTTTCAAAATGCTCTAGCTGTCTTTTGGTTTCAAAACGCTAAAGCTGCCTTTGGTTTCAAAATGCTAAAGCCACCTTTGGTTTAAAAACGCTAAAGTCGCCTTTGGTTTCAAAACGCTAAGGCCGCCTTTAGTTTCATAACACTAAAGTTGCCTTTGGTTTGAAAACGCTAAAGCCGCCTTTGGATTGAAAAGGCTAAAGTTGCCACAGGTTTGAAAACGCTAGAGTTTCTGAAGGTTTGAAAATGCAAAAGCCACGTTTGATTTGAAAATGCTAAAGCTGCCTTTGGTTTAAAAAAGCTAAAGCTGCCTTTGGTTCGAAAACGCTAAAGCCGCATTTGGTTTGAAAATGCTAAAGCCACCTTTGGTTTCAAAACGCTATAGCTGCCTTTGGTATCAAAATGCTAAAGCTGCCTTAGGTTTTAAAGCGCAAAAGCTGCCTTTGGTTTCAAAACGCTAAAGCTGCCTTCGGTTTGAAAACGCTAAAGCCGCCTTTGGTTTGAAAATGTTAAAGCCGCCTTTGGTTTGAAAACGCTAAAGCCTCCATTGGTTTGAATATGCTAAAGCTGCCTTGGGTTTCAAACCGCTGAAGCTGTCTTTGGTTTCAAAATGCTAAAACTGCCTTTGGTTTCAAAATGCTCTAGCTGCCTTTTGGTTTCAAAACGTTAAAGCTGCCTTTGGTTTCAAAATGCTAAAGCCACCTTTGGTTTAAAAAACGCTAAAGTCGCCTTTGGTTTCAAAACGCTAAGGCCGCCTTTAGTTTCATAACACTAAAGTTGCCTTTGGTTTGAAAACGCTAAAGCCGCCTTTGGATTGAAAACGCTAAAGTTGCCACAGGTTTGAAAACGCTAAAGTTGCCAAAGGTTTGAAAACGCTAAAGTTTCTGAAGGTTTGAAAATGCTAAAGCCATGTTTGATTTGAAAATGCTAAAGCTGCCTTTGGTTTGAAAACGCTAAAGCCGCATTTGGTTTGAAAACGTTAAAGCCACCTTTGGTTTCAAAGCGCAAAAGCTGCCTTTGGTTTCAAAACGCTAAAGCTGCCTTTGGTTTGAAAACGCTAAAGCCGCCTATGGTTTGAAAATGCTAAAGCCGCCTTTGGTTTGAAAACGCTAAAGCCGCCTTTGGTTTGAATATGCTAAAGCTGCCTTGGGTTTCAAACCGCTGAAGCTGTCTTTGGTTTGAAAATGCTAAAGCCGCCTTTGGTTTGAAAACGCTAAAGCCGCCTTTGGTTTGAATATGCTAAAGCTGCCTTGGGTTTCAAACCGCTGAAGCTGTCTTTGGTTTCAAAATGCTAAAACTGCCTTTGGTTTCAAAACGCTCTAGCTGTCTTTTGGTTCCAAAACGCTAAAGCTGCCTTTGGTTTCAAAATGCTAAAGCCACCTTTGGTTTAAAAACGCTAAAGTCGCCTTTGGTTTCAAAACACTAAGGCCGCCTTTAGTTTCATAACACTAAAGTTGCCTTTGGTTTGAAAACGCTGAAGCCGCCTTTGGATTGAAAACGCTAAAGTTGCCACAGGTTTGAAAACGCTAAAGTTGCCAAAGGTTTGAAAACGCTAGTTTCTGAAGGTTTGAAAATGCTAAAGCCACGTTTGATTTGAAAATGCTAAAGCTGCCTTTGGTTTGAAAACGCTAAAGCTGCTTTTGGTTTGAAAACGCTGTAGCCGCATTTGGTTTGAAAATGCTAAAGCCACCTTTGGTTTCAAAACGCTATAGCTGCCTTTGGTATCAAAATGCTAAAGCTGCCTTAGGTTTTAAAGCGCAAAAGCTGCCTTTGGTTTCAAAACGCTAAAGCTGCCTTTGGTTTGAAAACGCTAAAGCCGCCTTTGGTTTGAAAATGTTAAAGCCGCCTTTGGTTTGAAAACGCTAAAGCCTCCATTGGTTTGAATATGCTAAAGCTGCCTTGGGTTTCAAACCGCTGAAGCTGTCTTTGGTTTCAAAATGCCAAAACTGCCTTTGGTTTCAAAATGCTCTAGCTGCCTTTTGGTTTCAAAACGCTAAAGCTGCCTTTGGTTTCAAAAACGCTAAAGTCGCCTTTGGTTTCAAAACGCTAAGGCCGCCTTTAGTTTCATAACACTAAAGTTGCCTTTGGTTTGAAAACGCTAAAGCCGCCTTTGGATTGAAAACGCTAAAGTTGCCACAGGTTTGAAAACGCTAAAGTTGCCGAAGGTTTGAAAACGCTAAAGTTTCTGAAGGTTTGAAAATGCTAAAGCCACGTTTGATTTGAAAATGCTAAAGCTGCCTTTGGTTTGAAAAAGGTAAAGCTGCCTTTGGTTTGAAAACGCTAAAGCCGCATTTGGTTTGAAAACGTTAAAGCCACCTTTGGTTTCAAAGCGCAAAAGCTGCCTTTGGTTTCAAAACGCTAAAGCCGCCTTTGGTTTGAAAATGCTAAAGCCGCCTTTGGTTTGAAAACGCAAAAGCCGCCTTTGGTTTGAATATGCTAAAGCTGCCTTGGGTTTCAAACCGCTGAAGCTGTCTTTGGTTTCAAAATGCTAAAACTGCCTTTGGTTTCAAAATGCTCTAGCTGTCTTTTGGTTTCAAAACGCTAAAGCTGCCTTTGGTTTCAAAATGCTAAAGCCACCTTTGGTTTAAAAACGCTAAAGTCGCCTTTGGTTTCAAAACGCTAAGGCCGCCTTTAGTTTCATAACACTAAAGTTGCCTTTGGTTTGAAAACGCTAAAGCCTCCTTTGGATTGAAAACGCTAAAGTTGCCACAGGTTTGAAAACGCTAAAGTTGCCAAAGGTTTGAAAACGCTAAAGTTTCTGAAGGTTTGAAAATGCTAAAGCCACGTTTGATTTGAAAATGCTAAAGCTGCCTTTGGTTTGAAAACGCTAAAGCTGCTTTTGGTTTGAAAACGCTAAAGCTGCCTTTGGTTTGAAAACGCTAAAGCCGCATTTGGTTTGAAAACGTTAAAGCCACCTTTGGTTTCAAAGCGCAAAAGCTGCCTTTGGTTTCAAAACGCTAAAGCTGCCTTTGGTTTGAAAACGCTAAAGCCGCCTTTGGTTTGAAAATGCTAAAGCCGCCTTTGGTTTGAAAACGCTAAAGCCGCCTTTGGTTTGAATATGCTAAAGCTGCCTTGGGTTTCAAACCGCTGAAGCTGTCTTTGGTTTCAAAATGCTAAAACTGCCTTTGGTTTCAAAATGCTCTAGCTGTCTTTTGGTTTCAAAACGCTAAAGCTGCCTTTGGTTTCAAAATGCTCTAGCTGTCTTTTGGTTTCAAAACGCTAAAGCTGCCTTTGGTTTCAAAATGCTAAAGCTGCTTTTGGTTTGAAAACGCTATACCCGCCTTTGGTTTGAAAACGTTACAGCTGCCTTTGGTTTGAAAACACTAATGTTGCCTTTGGTTTGAAAATGCTAAAGTTGCCTTTGATTTGAAAACGCTAAAGCTGCCTTTGGTTTGAAAACGCTAAAGCCGCCTTTGGTTTGAAAACTTTAAAGTTGCCTAAGGTTTGAAAACCCTAAAGCCGCCTTTGGTTTCAAAATGCTCTAGCTGCCTTTTGGTTTCAAAACGCTAAAGCTGCCTTTGGTTTCAAAATGCTAAAGCCACCTTTGGTTTCAAAACGCTAAAGTCGCCTTTGGTTTCAAAACGCTAAGGCCGCCTTTAGTTTCATAACACTAAAGTTGCCTTTGGTTTGAAAACGCTAAAGCCGCCTTTTTATTGAAAACGCTAAAGTTGCCACAGGTTTGAAAACGCTAAAGCTGCTTTTGGTTTGAAAAAGCTATAGCCGCCTTTGGTTTGAAAACGTTACAGCTGCCTTTGGTTTGAAAACAGTAATGTTGCCTTTGGTTTGAAAATGCTAAAGTTGCCTTTGGTTTGAAAACGCTAAAGCTGCCTTTGGTTTGAAAACGCTAAAGCCGCCTTTGATTTGAAAACTTTAAAGTTGCCTAAGGTTTGAAAACGCTAAAGCCGCCTTTGGTTTCAAAATGCTCTAGCTGCCTTTTGGTTTCAAAACGCTAAAGCTGCCTTTGGTTTCAAAATGCTAAAGCCACCTTTGGTTTAAAAACGCTAGTCGCCTTTGGTTTCAAAACGCTAAAGTTGCCTTTGGTTTGAAAACGCTAAAGCCTCCTTTGGATTGAAAACGCTAAAGTTGCCACAGGTTTGAAAACGCTAAAGTTGCCAAAGGTTTGAAAACGCTAAAGTTTCTGAAGGTTTGAAAATGCTAAAGCCACGTTTGATTTGAAAATGCTAAAGCTGCCTTTGGTTTGAAAAAGCTAAAGCTGCCTTTAGTTTGAAAACGCAAAAGCCGCATTTGGTTTGAAAACGCTAAAGCCACCTTTGGTTTCAAAACGCTATAGCTGCCTTTGGTATCAAAATGCTAAAACTGCCTTAGGTTTCAAAGCGCAAAAGCTGCCTTTGGTTTCAAAACGCTAAAGCTGCCTTTGGTTTGAAAACGCTAAAGCCGCCTTTGGTTTGAAAATGTTAAAGCCGCCTTTGGTTTGAAAACGCTAAAGCCGCCATTGGTTTGAATATGCTAAAGCTGCCTTGGGTTTCAAACCGCTGAAGCTGTCTTTGGTTTCAAAATGCTAAAACTGCCTTTGGTTTCAAAATGCTCTAGCTGCCTTTTGGTTTCAAAACGCTAAAGCTGCCTTTGGTTTCAAAATGCTCTAGCTGTCTTTTGGTTTCAAAACGCTAAAGCTGCCTTTGGTTTCAAAATGCTAAAGCCACCTTTGGTTTAAAAACGCTAAAGTCGCCTTTGGTTTCAAAACGCTAAGGCCGCCTTTAGTTTCATAACACTAAAGTTGCCTTTGGTTTGAAAACGCTAAAGCCTCCTTTGGATTGAAAACGCTAAAGTTGCCACAGGTTTGAAAACGCTAAAGTTGCCAAAGGTTTGAAAACGCTAAAGTTTCTGAAGGTTTGAAAATGCTAAAGCCACGTTTGATTTGAAAATGCTAAAGCCACCTGGGGTTTCAAAGCGCAAAAGCTGCCTTTGGTTTCAAAACGCTAAAGCTGCCTTTGGTTTGAAAACGCTAAAGCCGCCTTTGGTTTGAAAATGCTAAAGCCGCCTTTGGTTTGAAAACGCTAAAGCCGCCTTTGGTTTGAATATGCTAAAGCTGCCTTGGGTTTCAAACCGCTGAAGCTGTCTTTGGTTTCAAAATGCTAAAACTGCCTTTGGTTTCAAAATGCTCTAGCTGTCTTTTGGTTTCAAAACGCTAAAGCTGCCTTTGGTTTCAAAATGCTAAAGCTGCTTTTGGTTTGAAAACGCTAAACCCGCCTTTGGTTTGAAAACGTTACAGCTGCCTTTGGTTTGAAAACACTAATGTTGCCTTTGGTTTCAAAACGCTAAGGCCGCCTTTAGTTTCATAACACTAAAGTTGCCTTTGGTTTGAAAACGCTAAAGCCTCCTTTGGATTGAAAACGCTAAAGTTGCCACAGGTTTGAAAACGCTAAAGTTGCCAAAGGTTTGAAAACGCTAAAGTTTCTGAAGGTTTGAAAATGCTAAAGCCACGTTTGATTTGAAAATGCTAAAGCTGCCTTTGGTTTGAAAACGCTAAAGCTGCTTTTGGTTTGAAAACGCTAAAGCTGCCTTTGGTTTGAAAACGCTAAAGCCGCATTTGGTTTGAAAACGTTAAAGCCACCTTTGGTTTCAAAGCGCAAAAGCTGCCTTTGGTTTCAAAACGCTAAAGCTGCCTTTGGTTTGAAAACGCTAAAGCCGCCTTTGGTTTGAAAATGCTAAAGCCGCCTTTGGTTTGAAAACGCTAAAGCCGCCTTTGGTTTGAAGATGCTAAGGCTGCCTTGGGTTTCAAACCGCTGAAGCTGTCTTTGGTTTCAAAATGCTAAAACTGCCTTTGGTTTCAAAATGCTCTAGCTGTCTTTTGGTTTCAAAACGCTAAAGCTGCCTTTGGTTTCAAAATGCTCTAGCTGTCTTTTGGTTTCAAAACGCTAAAGCTGCCTTTGGTTTCAAAATGCTAAAGCTGCTTTTGGTTTGAAAACGCTATACCCGCCTTTGGTTTGAAAACGTTACAGCTGCCTTTGGTTTGAAAACACTAATGTTGCCTTTGGTTTGAAAATGCTAAAGTTGCCTTTGATTTGAAAACGCTAAAGCTGCCTTTGGTTTGAAAACGCTAAAGCCGCCTTTGGTTTGAAAACTTTAAAGTTGCCTAAGGTTTGAAAACCCTAAAGCCGCCTTTGGTTTCAAAATGCTCTAGCTGCCTTTTGGTTTCAAAACGCTAAAGCTGCCTTTGGTTTCAAAATGCTAAAGCCACCTTTGGTTTCAAAACGCTAAAGTCGCCTTTGGTTTCAAAACGCTAAGGCCGCCTTTAGTTTCATAACACTAAAGTTGCCTTTGGTTTGAAAACGCTAAAGCCGCCTTTTTATTGAAAACGCTAAAGTTGCCACAGGTTTGAAAACGCTAAAGCTGCTTTTGGTTTGAAAAAGCTATAGCCGCCTTTGGTTTGAAAACGTTACAGCTGCCTTTGGTTTGAAAACAGTAATGTTGCCTTTGGTTTGAAAATGCTAAAGTTGCCTTTGGTTTGAAAACGCTAAAGCTGCCTTTGGTTTGAAAACGCTAAAGCCGCCTTTGATTTGAAAACTTTAAAGTTGCCTAAGGTTTGAAAACGCTAAAGCCGCCTTTGGTTTCAAAATGCTCTAGCTGCCTTTTGGTTTCAAAACGCTAAAGCTGCCTTTGGTTTCAAAATGCTAAAGCCACCTTTGGTTTAAAAACGCTAGTCGCCTTTGGTTTCAAAACGCTAAAGTTGCCTTTGGTTTGAAAACGCTAAAGCCTCCTTTGGATTGAAAACGCTAAAGTTGCCACAGGTTTGAAAACGCTAAAGTTGCCAAAGGTTTGAAAACGCTAAAGTTTCTGAAGGTTTGAAAATGCTAAAGCCACGTTTGATTTGAAAATGCTAAAGCTGCCTTTGGTTTGAAAAAGCTAAAGCTGCCTTTAGTTTGAAAACGCAAAAGCCGCATTTGGTTTGAAAACGCTAAAGCCACCTTTGGTTTCAAAACGCTATAGCTGCCTTTGGTATCAAAATGCTAAAACTGCCTTAGGTTTCAAAGCGCAAAAGCTGCCTTTGGTTTCAAAACGCTAAAGCTGCCTTTGGTTTGAAAACGCTAAAGCCGCCTTTGGTTTGAAAATGTTAAAGCCGCCTTTGGTTTGAAAACGCTAAAGCCGCCATTGGTTTGAATATGCTAAAGCTGCCTTGGGTTTCAAACCGCTGAAGCTGTCTTTGGTTTCAAAATGCTAAAACTGCCTTTGGTTTCAAAATGCTCTAGCTGCCTTTTGGTTTCAAAACGCTAAAGCTGCCTTTGGTTTCAAAATGCTCTAGCTGTCTTTTGGTTTCAAAACGCTAAAGCTGCCTTTGGTTTCAAAATGCTAAAGCCACCTTTGGTTTAAAAACGCTAAAGTCGCCTTTGGTTTCAAAACGCTAAGGCCGCCTTTAGTTTCATAACACTAAAGTTGCCTTTGGTTTGAAAACGCTAAAGCCTCCTTTGGATTGAAAACGCTAAAGTTGCCACAGGTTTGAAAACGCTAAAGTTGCCAAAGGTTTGAAAACGCTAAAGTTTCTGAAGGTTTGAAAATGCTAAAGCCACGTTTGATTTGAAAATGCTAAAGCCACCTTTGGTTTCAAAGCGCAAAAGCTGCCTTTGGTTTCAAAACGCTAAAGCTGCCTTTGGTTTGAAAACGCTAAAGCCGCCTTTGGTTTGAAAATGCTAAAGCCGCCTTTGGTTTGAAAACGCTAAAGCCGCCTTTGGTTTGAATATGCTAAAGCTGCCTTGGGTTTCAAACCGCTGAAGCTGTCTTTGGTTTCAAAATGCTAAAACTGCCTTTGGTTTCAAAATGCTCTAGCTGTCTTTTGGTTTCAAAACGCTAAAGCTGCCTTTGGTTTCAAAATGCTAAAGCTGCTTTTGGTTTGAAAACGCTATACCCGCCTTTGGTTTGAAAACGTTACAGCTGCCTTTGGTTTGAAAACACTAATGTTGCCTTTGGTTTGAAAATGCTAAAGTTGCCTTTGATTTGAAAACGCTAAAGCTGCCTTTGGTTTGAAAACGCTAAAGCCGCCTTTGGTTTGAAAACTTTAAAGTTGCCTAAGGTTTGAAAACCCTAAAGCCGCCTTTGGTTTCAAAATGCTCTAGCTGCCTTTTGGTTTCAAAACGCTAAAGCTGCCTTTGGTTTCAAAATGCTAAAGCCACCTTTGGTTTAAAAACGCTAAAGTCGCCTTTGGTTTCAAAACGCTAAGGACGCCTTTAGTTTCATAACACTAAAGTTGCCTTTGGTTTGAAAACGCTGAAGCCGCCTTTGGATTGAAAACGCTAAAGTTGCCACAGGTTTGAAAACGCTAAAGTTGCCAAAGGTTTGAAAACGCTAAAGTTTCTGAAGGTTTGAAAATGCTAAAGCCACGTTTGATTTGAAAATGCTAAAGCTGCCTTTGGTTTGAAAACGCTAAAGCTGCTTTTGGTTTGAAAAAGCTATAGCCGCCTTTGGTTTGAAAACGTTACAGCTGCCTTTGGTTTGAAAACAGTAATGTTGCCTTTGGTTTGAAAATGCTAAAGTTGCCTTTGGTTTGAAAATGCTAAAGCTGCCTTTGGTTTGAAAACGCTAAAGCCGCCTTTGTTTTGAAAACTTTAAAGTTGCCTAAGGTTTGAAAACGCTAAAGCCGCCTTTGGTTTCAAAATGCTCTAGCTGCCTTTTGGTTTCAAAACGCTAAAGTTGCCTTTGGTTTGAAAACGCTAAAGCCTCCTTTGGATTGAAAACGCTAAAGTTGCCACAGGTTTGAAAACGCTAAAGTTGCCAAAGGTTTGAAAACGCTAAAGTTTCTGAAGGTTTGAAAATGCTAAAGCCACGTTTGATTTGAAAATGCTAAAGCCACCTTTGGTTTCAAAGCGCAAAAGCTGCCTTTGGTTTCAAAACGCTAAAGCTGCCTTTGGTTTGAAAACGCTAAAGCCGCCTTTGGTTTGAAAATGCTAAAGCCGCCTTTGGTTTGAAAACGCTAAAGCCGCCTTTGGTTTGAATATGCTAAAGCTGCCTTGGGTTTCAAACCGCTGAAGCTGTCTTTGGTTTCAAAATGCTAAAACTGCCTTTGGTTTCAAAATGCTCTAGCTGTCTTTTGGTTTCAAAATGCTAAAGCTGCCTTTGGTTTCAAAATGCTAAAGCTGCTTTTGGTTTGAAAACGCTATACCCGCCTTTGGTTTGAAAACGTTACAGCTGCCTTTGGTTTGAAAACACTAATGTTGCCTTTGGTTTGAAAATGCTAAAGTTGCCTTTGATTTGAAAACGCTAAAGCTGCCTTTGGTTTGAAAACGCTAAAGCCGCCTTTGGTTTGAAAACTTTAAAGTTGCCTAAGGTTTGAAAACCCTAAAGCCGCCTTTGGTTTCAAAATGCTCTAGCTGCCTTTTGGTTTCAAAACGCTAAAGCTGCCTTTGGTTTCAAAATGCTAAAGCCACCTTTGGTTTAAAAACGCTAAAGTCGCCTTTGGTTTCAAAACGCTAACCGCCTTTAGTTTCATAACACTAAAGTTGCCTTTGGTTTGAAAACGCTAAAGCCGCCTTTTTATTGAAAACGCTAAAGTTGCCACAGGTTTGAAAAGGCTAAAGCTGCTTTTGGTTTGAAAAAGCTATAGCCGCCTTTGGTTTGAAAACGTTACAGCTGCCTTTGGTTTGAAAACAGTAATGTTGCCTTTGGTTTGAAAATGCTAAAGTTGCCTTTGGTTTGAAAACGCTAAAGCTGCCTTTGGTTTGAAAACGCTAAAGCCGCCTTTGATTTGAAAACTTTAAAGTTGCCTAAGGTTTGAAAACGCTAAAGCCGCCTTTGGTTTCAAAATGCTCTAGCTGCCTTTTGGTTTCAAAACGCTAAAGCTGCCTTTGGTTTCAAAATGCTAAAGCCACCTTTGGTTTAAAAACGCTAGTCGCCTTTGGTTTGAAAACGCTAAAGTTGCCTTTGGTTTGAAAACGCTAAAGCCTCCTTTGGATTGAAAACGCTAAAGTTGCCACAGGTTTGAAAACGCTAAAGTTGCCAAAGGTTTGAAAACGCTAAAGTTTCTGAAGGTTTGAAAATGCTAAAGCCACGTTTGATTTGAAAATGCTAAAGCTGCCTTTGGTTTGAAAAAGCTAAAGCTGCCTTTAGTTTGAAAACGCAAAAGCCGCATTTGGTTTGAAAACGCTAAAGCCACCTTTGGTTTCAAAACGCTATAGCTGCCTTTGGTATCAAAATGCTAAAACTGCCTTAGGTTTCAAAGCGCAAAAGCTGCCTTTGGTTTCAAAACGCTAAAGCTGCCTTTGGTTTGAAAACGCTAAAGCCGCCTTTGGTTTGAAAATGTTAAAGCCGCCTTGCGTATCAAAACGCTAAAGCCGCCTTTGGTTTGAAAACGCTAAAGCTGCCTTTGGTTTGAAAACGCTAAAGCTGCTTTTGGTTTGAAAACGCTATAGCCGCCTTTGGTTTGAAAACGCTACAGCTGCCTTTGGTTTGAAAACACTAATGTTGCCTTTGGTTTGAAAATGCTAAAGTTGCCTTTGATTTGAAAACGCTAAAGCTGCCTTTGGTTTGAAAACGCTAAAGCCGCCTTTGTTTTGAAAACTTTAAAGTTGCCTAAGGTTTGAAAACCCTAAAGCCGCCTTTGGTTTCAAAATGCTCTAGCTGCCTTTTGGTTTCAAAACGCTAAAGCTGCCTTTGGTTTCAAAATGCTAAAGCCACCTTTGGTTTGAAAACGCTAAAGTCGCCTTTGGTTTCAAAAAGCTAAGGCCGCCTTTAGTTTCATAACACTAAAGTTGCCTTTGGTTTGAAAACGCTAAAGCCGCCTTTTTATTGAAAACGCTAAAGTTGCCACAGGTTTGAAAACGCTAAAGTTGCCAAAGGTTTGAAAACGCTAAAGTTTCTGAAGGTTTGAAAATGCTAAAGCCACGTTTGATTTGAAAATGCTAAAGCTGCCTTTGGTTTGAAAAAGCTAAAGCTGCCTTTAGTTTGAAAACGCAAAAGCCGCATTTGGTTTGAAAACGCTAAAGCCACCTTTGGTTTCAAAACGCTATAGCTGCCTTTGGTATCAAAATGCTAAAACTGCCTTAGGTTTCAAAGCGCAAAAGCTGCCTTTGGTTTCAAAACGCTAAAGCTGCCTTTGGTTTGAAAACGCTAAAGCCGCCTTTGGTTTGAAAATGTTAAAGCCGCCTTTGGTTTGAAAACGCTAAAGCCGCCATTGGTTTGAATATGCTAAAGCTGCCTTGGGTTTCAAACCGCTGAAGCTGTCTTTGGTTTCAAAATGCTAAAACTGCCTTTAGTTTCAAAATGCTCTAGCTGCCTTTAGTTTCAAAATGCTCTAGCTGCCTTTTGGTTTCAAAACGCTAAAGCTGCCTTTGGTTTCAAAATGCTAAAGCCACCTTTGGTTTAAAAAACGCTACAGTCGCCTTTGGTTTCAAAACGCTAAGGCCGCCTTTAGTTTCTTAACACTAAAGTTGCCTTTGGTTTGAAAACGCTAAAGCCGCCTTTGGATTGAAAACGCTAAAGTTGCCACAGGTTTGAAAACGCTAAAGTTGCCAAAGGTTTGAAAATGCTAAAGTTTCTGAAGGTTTGAAAATGCTAAAGCCACGTTTGATTTGAAAATGCTAAAGCTGCCTTTGGTTTGAAAAAGCTAAAGCTGCCTTTGGTTTGAAAACGCTAAAGCCGCATTTGGTTTGAAAACGTTAAAGCCACCTTTGGTTTGAAAACGCTAAAGCCGCCTTCGGTTTGAATATGCTAAAGCTGCCTTGGGTTTCAAACCGCTGAAGCTGTCTTTGGTTTCAAAATGCTAAAACTGCCTTTGGTTTCAAAATGCTCTAGCTGTCTTTTGGTTTCAAAACGCTAAAGCTGCCTTTGGGTTCAAAATGCTAAAGCCACCTTTGGTTTAAAAACGCTAAAGTCGCCTTTGGTTTCAAAACGCTAAGGCCGCCTTTAGTTTCATAACACTAAAGTTGCCTTTGGTTTGAAAACGCTAAAGCCGCCTTTGGATTGAAAAGGCTAAAGTTGCCACAGGTTTGAAAACGCTAGAGTTTCTGAAGGTTTGAAAATGCTAAAGCCACGTTTGATTTGAAAATGCTAAAGCTGCCTTTGGTTTAAAAAAGCTAAAGTCGCCTTTGGTTTCAAAACGCTAAGGCCGCCTTTAGTTTCATAACACTAAAGTTGCCTTTGGTTTGAAAACGCTAAAGCCTCCTTTGGATTGAAAACGCTAAAGTTGCCACAGGTTTGAAAACGCTAAAGTTGCCAAAGGTTTGAAAACGCTAAAGTTTCTGAAGGTTTGAAAATGATAAAGCCACGTTTGATTTGAAAATGCTAAAGCTGCCTTTGGTTTGAAAAAGCTAAAGCTGCCTTTAGTTTGAAAACGCAAAAGCCGCATTTGGTTTGAAAACGCTAAAGCCACCTTTGGTTTCAAAACGCTATAGCTGCCTTTGGTATCAAAATGCTAAAACTGCCTTAGGTTTCAAAGCGCAAAAGCTGCCTTTGGTTTCAAAACGCTAAAGCTGCCTTTGGTTTGAAAACGCTAAAGCCGCCTTTGGTTTGAAAATGTTAAAGCCGCCTTTGGTTTGAAAACGCTAAAGCCGCCATTGGTTTGAATATGCTAAAGCTGCCTTGGGTTTCAAACCGCTGAAGCTGTCTTTGGTTTCAAAATGCTAAAACTGCCTTTAGTTTCAAAATGCTCTAGCTGCCTTTTGGTTTCAAAACGCTAAAGCTGCCTTTGGTTTCAAAATGCTAAAGCCACCTTTGGTTTAAAAAACGCTACAGTCGCCTTTGGTTTCAAAACGCTAAGGCCGCCTTTAGTTTCATAACACTAAAGTTGCCTTTGGTTTGAAAACGCTAAAGCCGCCTTTGGATTGAAAACGCTAAAGTTGCCACAGGTTTGAAAACGCTAAAGTTGCCAAAGGTTTGAAAATGCTAAAGTTTCTGAAGGTTTGAAAATGCTAAAGCCACGTTTGATTTGAAAATGCTAAAGCTGCCTTTGGTTTGAAAAAGCTAAAGCTGCCTTTGGTTTGAAAACGCTAAAGCCGCATTTGGTTTGAAAACGTTAAAGCCACCTTTGGTTTGAAAACGCTAAAGCCGCCTTCGGTTTGAATATGCTAAAGCTGCCTTGGGTTTCAAACCGCTGAAGCTGTCTTTGGTTTCAAAATGCTAAAACTGCCTTTGGTTTCAAAATGCTCTAGCTGTCTTTTGGTTTCAAAACGCTAAAGCTGCCTTTGGTTTCAAAATGCTAAAGCCACCTTTGGTTTAAAAACGCTAAAGTCGCCTTTGGTTTCAAAACGCAAAGGCCGCCTTTAGTTTCATAACACTAAAGTTGCCTTTGGTTTGAAAACGCTAAAGCCGCCTTTGGATTGAAAAGGCTAAAGTTGCCACAGGTTTGAAAACGCTAGAGTTTCTGAAGGTTTGAAAATGCTAAAGCCACGTTTGATTTGAAAATGCTAAAGCTGCCTTTGGTTTAAAAAAGCTAAAGCTGCCTTTGGTTCGAAAACGCTAAAGCCGCATTTGGTTTGAAAATGCTAAAGCCACCTTTGGTTTCAAAACGCTATAGCTGCCTTTGGTATCAAAATGCTAAAGCTGCCTTAGGTTTTAAAGCGCAAAAGCTGCCTTTGGTTTCAAAACGCTAAAGCTGCCTTCGGTTTGAAAACGCTAAAGCCGCCTTTGGTTTGAAAATGTTAAAGCCGCCTTTGGTTTGAAAACGCTAAAGCCTCCATTGGTTTGAATATGCTAAAGCTGCCTTGGGTTTCAAACCGCTGAAGCTGTCTTTGGTTTCAAAATGCTAAAACTGCCTTTGGTTTCAAAATGCTCTAGCTGCCTTTTGGTTTCAAAACGCTAAAGCTGCCTTTGGTTTCAAAATGCTAAAGCCACCTTTGGTTTAAAAAACGCTAAAGTCGCCTTTGGTTTCAAAACGCTAAGGCCGCCTTTAGTTTCATAACACTAAAGTTGCCTTTGGTTTGAAAACGCTAAAGCCGCCTTTGGATTGAAAACGCTAAAGTTGCCACAGGTTTGAAAACGCTAAAGTTGCCAAAGGTTTGAAAACGCTAAAGTTTCTGAAGGTTTGAAAATGCTAAAGCCATGTTTGATTTGAAAATGCTAAAGCTGCCTTTGGTTTGAAAACGCTAAAGCCGCATTTGGTTTGAAAACGTTAAAGCCACCTTTGGTTTCAAAGCGCAAAAGCTGCCTTTGGTTTCAAAACGCTAAAGCTGCCTTTGGTTTGAAAACGCTAAAGCCGCCTATGGTTTGAAAATGCTAAAGCCGCCTTTGGTTTGAAAACGCTAAAGCCGCCTTTGGTTTGAATATGCTAAAGCTGCCTTGGGTTTCAAACCGCTGAAGCTGTCTTTGGTTTGAAAATGCTAAAGCCGCCTTTGGTTTGAAAACGCTAAAGCCGCCTTTGGTTTGAATATGCTAAAGCTGCCTTGGGTTTCAAACCGCTGAAGCTGTCTTTGGTTTCAAAATGCTAAAACTGCCTTTGGTTTCAAAACGCTCTAGCTGTCTTTTGGTTTCAAAACGCTAAAGCTGCCTTTGGTTTCAAAATGCTAAAGCCACCTTTGGTTTAAAAACGCTAAAGTCGCCTTTGGTTTCAAAACACTAAAGCCGCCTTTAGTTTCATAACACTAAAGTTGCCTTTGGTTTGAAAACGCTGAAGCCGCCTTTGGATTGAAAACGCTAAAGTTGCCACAGGTTTGAAAACGCTAAAGATGCCAAAGGTTTGAAAACGCTAGTTTCTGAAAGTTTGAAAATGCTAAAGCCACGTTTGATTTGAAAATGCTAAAGCTGCCTTTGGTTTGAAAACGCTAAAGCTGCTTTTGGTTTGAAAACGCTGTAGCCGCATTTGGTTTGAAAATGCTAAAGCCACCTTTGGTTTCAAAACGCTATAGCTGCCTTTGGTATCAAAATGCTAAAGCTGCCTTAGGTTTTAAAGCGCAAAAGCTGCCTTTGGTTTCAAAACGCTAAAGCTGCCTTTGGTTTGAAAACGCTAAAGCCGCCTTTGGTTTGAAAATGTTAAAGCCGCCTTTGGTTTGAAAACGCTAAAGCCTCCATTGGTTTGAATATGCTAAAGCTGCCTTGGGTTTCAAACCGCTGAAGCTGTCTTTGGTTTCAAAATGCTAAAACTGCCTTTGGTTTCAAAATGCTCTAGCTGCCTTTTGGTTTCAAAACGCTAAAGCTGCCAGTGGTTTCAAAAACGCTAAAGTCGCCTTTGGTTTCAAAACGCTAAGGCCGCCTTTAGTTTCATAACACTAAAGTTGCCTTTGGTTTGAAAACGCTAAAGCCGCCTTTGGATTGAAAACGCTAAAGTTGCCACAGGTTTGAAAACGCTAAAGTTGCCGAAGGTTTGAAAACGCTAAAGTTTCTGCAGGTTTGAAAATGCTAAAGCCACGTTTGATTTGAAAATGCTAAAGCTGCCTTTGGTTTGAAAAAGGTAAAGCTGCCTTTGGTTTGAAAATGCTAAAGCCGCATTTGGTTTGAAAACGTTAAAGCCACCTTTGGTTTCAAAGCGCAAAAGCTGCCTTTGGTTTCAAAACGCTAAAGCCGCCTTTGGTTTGAAAATGCTAAAGCCGCCTTTGGTTTGAAAACGCTAAAGCCGCCTTTGGTTTGAATATGCTAAAGCTGCCTTGGGTTTCAAACCGCTGAAGCTGTCTTTGGTTTCAAAATGCTAAAACTGCCTTTGGTTTCAAAATGCTCTAGCTGTCTTTTGGTTTCAAAACGCTAAAGCTGCCTTTGGTTTCAAAATGCTAAAGCCACCTTTGGTTTAAAAACGCTAAAGTCGCCTTTGGTTTCAAAACGCTAAGGCCGCCTTTAGTTTCATAACACTAAAGTTGCCTTTGGTTTGAAAACGCTAAAGCCTCCTTTGGATTGAAAACGCTAAAGTTGCCACAGGTTTGAAAACGCTAAAGTTGCCAAAGGTTTGAAAACGCTAAAGTTTCTGAAGGTTTGAAAATGCTAAAGCCACGTTTGATTTGAAAATGCTAAAGCTGCCTTTGGTTTGAAAACGCTAAAGCTGCTTTTGGTTTGAAAACGCTAAAGCTGCCTTTGGTTTGAAAACGCTAAAGCCGCATTTGGTTTGAAAACGTTAAAGCCACCTTTGGTTTCAAAGCGCAAAAGCTGCCTTTGGTTTCAAAACGCTAAAGCTGCCTTTGGTTTGAAAACGCTAAAGCCGCCTTTGGTTTGAAAATGCTAAAGCCGCCTTTGGTTTGAAAACGCTAAAGCCGCCTTTGGTTTGAATATGCTAAAGCTGCCTTGGGTTTCAAACCGCTGAAGCTGTCTTTGGTTTCAAAATGCTAAAACTGCCTTTGGTTTCAAAATGCTCTAGCTGTCTTTTGGTTTCAAAACGCTAAAGCTGCCTTTGGTTTCAAAATGCTCTAGCTGTCTTTTGGTTTCAAAACGCTAAAGCTGCCTTTGGTTTCAAAATGCTAAAGCTGCTTTTGGTTTGAAAACGCTATACCCGCCTTTGGTTTGAAAACGTTACAGCTGCCTTTGGTTTGAAAACACTAATGTTGCCTTTGGTTTGAAAATGCTAAAGTTGCCTTTGATTTGAAAACGCTAAAGCTGCCTTTGGTTTGAAAACGCTAAAGCCGCCTTTGGTTTGAAAACTTTAAAGTTGCCTAAGGTTTGAAAACCCTAAAGCCGCCTTTGGTTTCAAAATGCTCTAGCTGCCTTTTGGTTTCAAAACGCTAAAGCTGCCTTTGGTTTCAAAATGCTAAAGCCACCTTTGGTTTCAAAACGCTAAAGTCGCCTTTGGTTTCAAAACGCTAAGGCCGCCTTTAGTTTCATAACACTAAAGTTGCCTTTGGTTTGAAAACGCTAAAGCCGCCTTTTTATTGAAAACGCTAAAGTTGCCACAGGTTTGAAAACGCTAAAGCTGCTTTTGGTTTGAAAAAGCTATAGCCGCCTTTGGTTTGAAAACGTTACAGCTGCCTTTGGTTTGAAAACAGTAATGTTGCCTTTGGTTTGAAAATGCTAAAGTTGCCTTTGGTTTGAAAACGCTAAAGCTGCCTTTGGTTTGAAAACGCTAAAGCCGCCTTTGATTTGAAAACTTTAAAGTTGCCTAAGGTTTGAAAACGCTAAAGCCGCCTTTGGTTTCAAAATGCTCTAGCTGCCTTTTGGTTTCAAAACGCTAAAGCTGCCTTTGGTTTCAAAATGCTAAAGCCACCTTTGGTTTAAAAACGCTAGTCGCCTTTGGTTTCAAAACGCTAAAGTTGCCTTTGGTTTGAAAACGCTAAAGCCTCCTTTGGATTGAAAACGCTAAAGTTGCCACAGGTTTGAAAACGCTAAAGTTGCCAAAGGTTTGAAAACGCTAAAGTTTCTGAAGGTTTGAAAATGCTAAAGCCACGTTTGATTTGAAAATGCTAAAGCTGCCTTTGGTTTGAAAAAGCTAAAGCTGCCTTTAGTTTGAAAACGCAAAAGCCGCATTAGGTTTGAAAACGCTAAAGCCACCTTTGGTTTCAAAACGCTATAGCTGCCTTTGGTATCAAAATGCTAAAACTGCCTTAGGTTTCAAAGCGCAAAAGCTGCCTTTGGTTTCAAAACGCTAAAGCTGCCTTTGGTTTGAAAACGCTAAAGCCGCCTTTGGTTTGAAAATGTTAAAGCCGCCTTTGGTTTGAAAACGCTAAAGCCGCCATTGGTTTGAATATGCTAAAGCTGCCTTGGGTTTCAAACCGCTGAAGCTGTCTTTGGTTTCAAAATGCTAAAACTGCCTTTGGTTTCAAAATGCTCTAGCTGCCTTTTGGTTTCAAAACGCTAAAGCTGCCTTTGGTTTCAAAATGCTCTAGCTGTCTTTTGGTTTCAAAACGCTAAAGCTGCCTTTGGTTTCAAAATGCTAAAGCCACCTTTGGTTTAAAAACGCTAAAGTCGCCTTTGGTTTCAAAACGCTAAGGCCGCCTTTAGTTTCATAACACTAAAGTTGCCTTTGGTTTGAAAACGCTAAAGCCTCCTTTGGATTGAAAACGCTAAAGTTGCCACAGGTTTGAAAACGCTAAAGTTGCCAAAGGTTTGAAAACGCTAAAGTTTCTGAAGGTTTGAAAATGCTAAAGCCACGTTTGATTTGAAAATGCTAAAGCCACCTTTGGTTTCAAAGCGCAAAAGCTGCCTTTGGTTTCAAAACGCTAAAGCTGCCTTTGGTTTGAAAACGCTAAAGCCGCCTTTGGTTTGAAAATGCTAAAGCCACCTTTGGTTTGAAAACGCTAAAGCCGCCTTTGGTTTGAATATGCTAAAGCTGCCTTGGGTTTCAAACCGCTGAAGCTGTCTTTGGTTTCAAAATGCTAAAACTGCCTTTGGTTTCAAAATGCTCTAGCTGTCTTTTGGTTTCAAAACGCTAAAGCTGCCTTTGGTTTCAAAATGCTAAAGCTGCTTTTGGTTTGAAAACGCTATACCCGCCTTTGGTTTGAAAACGTTACAGCTGCCTTTGGTTTGAAAACACTAATGTTGCCTTTGGTTTGAAAATGCTAAAGTTGCCTTTGATTTGAAAACGCTAAAGCTGCCTTTGGTTTGAAAACGCTAAAGCCGCCTTTGGTTTGAAAACTTTAAAGTTGCCTAAGGTTTGAAAACCCTAAAGCCGCCTTTGGTTTCAAAATGCTCTAGCTGCCTTTTGGTTTCAAAACGCTAAAGCTGCCTTTGGTTTCAAAATGCTAAAGCCACCTTTGGTTTAAAAACGCTAAAGTCGCCTTTGGTTTCAAAACGCTAACCGCCTTTAGTTTCATAACACTAAAGTTGCCTTTGGTTTGAAAACGCTAAAGCCGCCTTTTTATTGAAAACGCTAAAGTTGCCACAGGTTTGAAAAGGCTAAAGCTGCTTTTGGTTTGAAAAAGCTATAGCCGCCTTTGGTTTGAAAACGTTACAGCTGCCTTTGGTTTGAAAATAGTAATGTTGCCTTTGGTTTGAAAATGCTAAAGTTGCCTTTGGTTTGAAAACGCTAAAGCTGCCTTTGGTTTGAAAACGCTAAAGCCGCCTTTGATTTGAAAACTTTAAAGTTGCCTAAGGTTTGAAAACGCTAAAGCCGCCTTTGGTTTCAAAATGCTCTAGCTGCCTTTTGGTTTCAAAACGCTAAAGCTGCCTTTGGTTTCAAAATGCTAAAGCCACCTTTGGTTTAAAAACGCTAGTCGCCTTTGGTTTCAAAACGCTAAAGTTGCCTTTGGTTTGAAAACGCTAAAGCCTCCTTTGGATTGAAAACGCTAAAGTTGCCACAGGTTTGAAAACGCTAAAGTTGCCAAAGGTTTGAAAACGCTAAAGTTTCTGAAGGTTTGAAAATGCTAAAGCCACGTTTGATTTGAAAATGCTAAAGCTGCCTTTGGTTTGAAAAAGCTAAAGCTGCCTTTAGTTTGAAAACGCAAAAGCCGCATTTGGTTTGAAAACGCTAAAGCCACCTTTGGTTTCAAAACGCTATAGCTGCCTTTGGTATCAAAATGCTAAAACTGCCTTAGGTTTCAAAGCGCAAAAGCTGCCTTTGGTTTCAAAACGCTAAAGCTGCCTTTGGTTTGAAAACGCTAAAGCCGCCTTTGGTTTGAAAATGTTAAAGCCGCCTTTGGTTTGAAAACGCTAAAGCCGCCATTGGTTTGAATATGCTAAAGCTGCCTTGGGTTTCAAACCGCTGAAGCTGTCTTTGGTTTCAAAATGCTAAAACTGCCTTTGGTTTCAAAATGCTCTAGCTGCCTTTTGGTTTCAAAGCGCAAAAGCTGCCTTTGGTTTCAAAACGCTAAGGCCGCCTTTAGTTTCATAACACTAAAGTTGCCTTTGGTTTGAAAACGCTAAAGCCGCCTTTGGATTGAAAACGCTAAAGTTGCCACAGGTTTGAAAACGCTAAAGTTGCCAAAGGTTTGAAAATGCTAAAGTTTCTGAAGGTTTGAAAATGCTAAAGCCACGTTTGATTTGAAAATGCTAAAGCTGCCTTTGGTTTGAAAAAGCTAAAGCTGCCTTTGGTTTGAAAACGCTAAAGCCGCATTTGGTTTGAAAACGTTAAAGCCACCTTTGGTTTGAAAACGCTAAAGCCGCCTTCGGTTTGAATATGCTAAAGCTGCCTTGGGTTTCAAACCGCTGAAGCTGTCTTTGGTTTCAAAATGCTAAAACTGCCTTTGGTTTCAAAATGCTCTAGCTGTCTTTTGGTTTCAAAACGCTAAAGCTGCCTTTGGTTTCAAAATGCTCTAGCTGTCTTTTGGTTTCAAAATGCTAAAACTACTTTTGGTTTGAAAACGCTATACCCGCCTTTGGTTTGAAAACGTTACAGCTGCCTTTGGTTTGAAAACACTAATGTTGCCTTTGGTTTGAAAATGCTAAAGTTGCCTTTGATTTGAAAACGCTAAAGCTGCCTTTGGTTTGAAAACGCTAAAGCCGCCTTTGTTTTGAAAACTTTAAAGTTGCCTAAGGTTTGAAAACCCTAAAGCCGCCTTTGGTTTCAAAATGCTCTAGCTGCCTTTTGGTTTCAAAACGCTAAAGCTGCCTTTGGTTTCAAAATGCTACAGCCACCTTTGGTTTAAAAACGCTAAAGTCGCCTTTGGTTTCAAAACGCTAAGGCCGCCTTTAGTTTCATAACACTAAAGTTGCCTTTGGTTTGAAAACGCTAAAACCGCCTTTTTATTGAAAATGCTAAAGTTGCCACAGGTTTGAAAACGCTAAAGTTGCCAAAGGTTTGAAAACGCTAAAGTTTCTGAAGGTTTGAAAATGCTAAAGCCACGTTTGATTTGAAAATGCTAAAGCTGCCTTTGGTTTGAAAAAGCTAAAGCTGCCTTTAGTTTGAAAACGCAAAAGCCGCATTTGGTTTGAAAACGCTAAAGCCACCTTTGGTTTCAAAACGCTATAGCTGCCTTTGGTATCAAAATGCTAAAACTGCCTTAGGTTTCAAAGCGCAAAAGCTGCCTTTGGTTTCAAAACGCTAAAGCTGCCTTTGGTTTGAAAACGCTAAAGCCGCCTTTGGTTTGAAAATGTTAAAGCCGCCTTTGGTTTGAAAACGCTAAAGCCGCCATTGGTTTGAATATGCTAAAGCTGCCTTGGGTTTTAAACCGCTGAAGCTGTCTTTGGTTTCAAAATGCTAAAACTGCCTTTGGTTTCAAAATGCTCTAGCTGCCTTTTGGTTTCAAAACGCTAAAGCTGCCTTTGGTTTCAAAATGCTAAAGCCACCTTTGGTTTAAAAAACACTACAGTCGCCTTTGGTTTCAAAACGCTAAGGCCGCCTTTAGTTTCATAACACTAAAGTTGCCTTTGGTTTGAAAACGCTAAAGCCGCCTTTGGATTGAAAACGCTAAAGTTGCCACAGGTTTGAAAACGCTAAAGTTGCCAAAGGTTTGAAAATGCTAAAGTTTCTGAAGGTTTGAAAATGCTAAAGCCACGTTTGATTTGAAAATGCTAAAGCTGCCTTTGCTTTGAAAAAGCTAAAGCTGCCTTTGGTTTGAAAACGCTAAAGCTGCATTTGGTTTGAAAACGTTAAAGCCACCTTTGGTTTGAAAACACTAAAGCCGCCTTCGGTTTGAATATGCTAAAGCTGCCTTGGGTTTCAAACCGCTGAAGCTGTCTTTTGGTTTCAAAACGCTAAAGCTGCCTTTGGTTTCAAAATGCTAAAGCCACCTTTGGTTTAAAAACGCTAAAGTCGCCTTTGGTTTCAAAACGCTAAGGCCGCCTTTAGTTTCATAACACTAAAGTTGCCTTTGGTTTGAAAACGCTAAAGCCGCCTTTGGATTGAAAAGGCTAAAGTTGCCACAGGTTTGAAAACACTAAAGTTGCCAAAGGTTTGAAAACGCTAGAGTTTCTGAAGGTTTGAAAATGCTAAAGCCACGTTTGATTTGAAAATGCTAAAGCTGCCTTTGGTTTGAAAACGCTAAAGCTGCCTTTGGTTTCAAAACGCTAAAGCTGCCTTTGGTTTGAAAAAGCTAAAGCTGCCTTTGGTTCGAAAACGCTAAAGCCGCATTTGGTTTGAAAATGCTAAAGCCACCTTTGGTTTCAAAACGCTATAGATGCATTTGGTATCAAAATACTCAAGCTGCCTTTTGGTTTCAAAATGCTAAAGCTGCCTTTGGTCTCAAAATACTAAAGCTGCCTTTGGTTTGAAAACGCTAAAGTCACCTAAGGTTTGAAACCGCTAAAGTTGCCTAAGGTTTGAAAACGCTAAAGTTGCCTTTGGATTGAAAACGCTAAAGCCGCCTTTGATTTGAAAACGCTAAAGTTGCCACAGGTTTGAAAACGCTAAAGTTGCTGATGGTTTGAAAATGCTAAAGTTTCCGAAGGTTTTGAAAACGCTAAAGCCGCCTATGGTTTGAAAATGCTAATGCTGCCTTTGATTTGAAAACACTAAAGCCGCCTTTGGTTTGAAAACGCTAAAGCCACCTTTGGTTTGAAAACGCTAAAGCTGCCTTGCGTATCAAAACGCTAAAGCCGCCTTTGGTTTGAAAACGCTAAAGCTGCCTTTGGTTTGAAAACGCTAAAGCTGCTTTTGGTTTGAAAATACTATAGCTGCCTTTGGTTTGAAAACGCTACAGCTGCCTTTGGTTTGAAAACACTAATGTTGCCTTTGGTTTGAAAATGCAAAAGTTGCCTTTGATTTGAAAACGCTGAAGCTGCCTTTGGTTTGAAAACGCTAAAGCCGCCTTTGTTTTGAAAACTTTAAAGTTGCCTAAGGTTTGAAAACGCTAAAGCTGCCTTGGGTTTCAAAATGCTAAAGCCACCTTTGGTTTAAAAACGATAAAGTCGCCTTTGGTTTCAAAACGCTAAGGCCGCCTTTAGTTTCATAACACTAAAGTTGCCTTTGGTTTGAAAATGCTAATGCCGCCTTTGGATTGAAAACGCTAAAGTTGCCACAGGTTTGAAAATGCTAAAGTTGCCAAAGGTTTGAAAACGCTAAAGTTTCTGAAGGTTTGAAAATGCTAAAGCCACGTTTGATTTGAAAATGCTAAAGCTGCCTTTGGTTTGAAAAAGCTAAAGCTGCCTTTGGTTTGAAAACGCTAAAGCCGCATTTGGTTTGAAAACACTAAAGCCACCTTTGGTTTCAAAACGCTATAGCTGCCTTTGGTGTCAAAATGCTAAAACTGCCTTAGGTTTCAAAGCGCAAAAGCTGCCTTTTGTTTCAAAACGCTAAAGCTGCCTTTGGTTTGAAAACGCTAAAGCCGCCTTTGGTTTGAAATTATTAAAGCCGCCTTTGGTTTGAAAACGGTAAAGCCGCCTTTGGTTTGAATATGCTAAAGCTGCCTTGGGTTTCAAACCGCTGAAGCTGTCTTTGGTTTCAAAATGCTGAAACTGCCTTTAGTTTCAAAATGCTCTAGCTGTCTTTTGGTTTCAATACGCTAAGTCTGCCTTTGGTTTGAAAATGCTAAAGCCACCTTTGGTTTAAAAACGCTAAAGTCGCCTTTGTTTTCAAAACGCTAAGGCCGCCTTTAGTTTCATAACACTAAAGTTGCCTTTGGTTTGAAAACGCTAAAGCCGCCTTTGGATTGAAAACGCTAAAGTTGCCACAGGTTTGAAAACGCTAAAGTTGCCAAAGGTTTGAAAACGCTAAAGTTTCTGAAGGTTTGAAAATGCTAAAGCCACGTTTGATTTGAAAATGCTAAAGCTGCCTTTGGTTTCAAAACGCTATAGCTGCCTTTGGCATCAAAATGCTAAAACTGCCTTAGGTTTCAAAGCGCAAAAGCTGCCTTTGGTTTGAAAACGCTAAAGCTGCCTTTGGTTTGAAAACGCTAACGTTGCCTAAGGATTGAAACCGTTAATGTTGCCGAAGGTTTGAAAACGCTAAAGTTGCCTTTGGTTTCAAACCGCTAAAGCCGCATTTGGTTTGAAAACGCTAAAGCCAACTTTGATTTCAAAACGCTAAAGCTGCCTTTGGTATCAAAACGCGAAAACTGCCTTAGGTTTCAAAGCGCAAAAGCTGCCTTTGGTTTCAAAACGCTAAAGCTGCCTTTGGTTTCAAAACGCTAATGTTGCCTAAGGTTTGAAACTGCTAAAGTTGCCAAAGATTTGAAAATGCAAAAGCTGCGTTTGCTTTATATATATATTCCCTCTCCCCCTCCCTCCCCACCCTTACCCACTCCCCCTCTCCCTTCCCTCTACTCATCTGTCCCCTTCCCCCCACCCCATCAACGTGAACCAACCAACGTGACGTGTGGAGCCCCGCAAGGTTCGATCTTTATTCAACATCTACATGCTCCCACTAGGGCAAATCATGCAAAAATAATAATATTGACCACCACTTCTATGCCGATGACACTCAAATCTATGTAGCGCTATCACCAAATGACTATTGCCCCATAGATCTGCTGTGCCAGTGCATTGAGCAAGTCAAAGACTGGATGTGCCAACATTTTCTCCAACTAAATAAGGACAAAACGGAGATAATTGTTTTTGGTGCTAAAAAAGAAAGGCTTAGAGTAACCCAACACCTACACTCTCTGACCCTGAAAACGTCAAACAAAGCCAGAAATCTTGGGGTCATTATGGATTCTGATTTAAATTTCGACAGTCACATCAAATCAGTAACAAAATCGGCCTACTATCACCTCAAAAACGTAGCAAGATTAAGAGGACTCATGTCAGCTCAAGACTTAGAAAAACTTGTACATGCCTTTATTAATAGCAGGCTAGATTATTGTAACGGTCTCCTTGCAGGTCTTCCTAAAAAAACTGTCAGGCAGCTATAGCTTGTTCAGAACGCTGTTGCTAGAGTTCTAACAAAGACCAAAAAATTTGAACACATTACACCAATTCTTAAATCCTTACATTGGCTCCCTGTATGTCAGAGAATTGATTTTAAAATCCTGCTGCTAACCTATAAATCACTACATGGTTTAGGACCAAAGTATATCACTGACATGCTTCCACTATATAAGCCTTCTAGAAACCATATAAGATCTTCTGAAACCAATCTGTTAGTGATTCCCAGAGTAAATACAAAACATGGGAAAGCAGGATTTAGTTATTATGCAACAAATAGCTGGAATAAACTTCCTGAAGATTTAAGACTTGCCTCAACTTTGACCACTTTTAAAACAAGACTGAAAACTTTTGTTTACTTTAGCTTTCAGCTAAATCTTAACTACATTGCACTTTTAACTTGTGCACTTTTTATAATGCATTTTTAATTTTGCTTTTCTTTTAGTTCTATTTTATTTCATTTTATTATTTCATTTTATTGTATGACATGTTTTTATGTGAAGCACTTTGAGTCTGCCTCGTGTATGAAATGTGCTATATAAATAAAGTTCTCTTGCCTTGCCTTGCCATCTCTCCACCTCTGCCCCGCCCCCCTCACATCCGCTCTCACACCCATCTTTCCCCCTCTCCCACCTGAAACAGTGGGCCGATTTTTAAAAAATAGGTATTTTAAAAGTAAATCAGTGCCTCCGTATTCTTATCGCATATCCGTACAAAATGCGGAAAATCCGTACTACTTGGCAGCTCTGCTAAACTCCGACGCCAACCGCTAAACCCCAATGCCAGCCGCTAAGCCCCAGCGCCAGCCTCTAAGCCCCAACACTGTAAAAACAAACCTGTACCTCCGTACTACTTAGCAGCTCTGCTGTACCCCAATGCCAGCCACGAAACTGCATCACCAATCGCTAAACTGCAACGGCAACCTCTAAACCCCAATGCCAGCCGCAAAACCCAACGCCAGCCGCAAAGCCCCAACACCAGCCACTAAGCCCCAACACCAGCCATTAAGCCCCAACACCAGCTGTTAAGCCCCAACGCCAGCCGCTAAGTCACACCGCCAGCCACTAATCCCCAACGCCAGCCGCTAAGCCCCATCGCCAGCCGCTAATCCCCAACGCCAGCCGCTAAGCCCCAACGCCAGCCTCTAAGCCTCAATGCCAGCTGCTAAACCACAAAGCAAGCCTCTATACCTCAACAGTCCCTAAAGGCGACCGCGCCTTTGCGGTTGCAGCTCCTAGACTGTGGAACAGCATCCCCCTTCCCCATCAGAACTGCCCCCTTCATCAACTCCTTTACGTCAACTAAAAACTTATCTATACTCCCAAGCCTTTCTTGACGTTCTCTGAGCGAGGGCTATATGTATATAGTTTGTTTATACTATTCTTATAACAAATGTAAAGCACTTTGGAAAACGAGTTGTTTATTAAATGTGCTATGTAAATAAATGTGACTTGACTTGACTAAACCCCAACGCCAACCACTAAACCCCACCACCAGCCGTGAAACCCCAACCCCAACCACTAAACACCTACGCCAATCGCTAAAGCCCACCGCCAGCCGCTAAGCCCCAAAGCCAGCCGCAAAAGCACAACGCCTGCCGCAAAACCACAACACTGGCCGCGAAACCACAACACCAGCCGCAAGACCCCAATGATAGCCACTAAGCCCCAACTCCAGCCGCGAAACCGCAACACCAGCCGCAAGACCCCAACGCCAGCCACTAAACCCCAACGCCAGCCGCAAAACCCCAACACCAGCTGCGAAACCCCAACGCCAGCCGCAAAACCCCAACGCCATCCTCTAAATCCGAACGCCAGCCGCTAGAGCTTACAAAAATAATCATCCACATCTTGAAATTTAAAACACTAATAGACTTATAGTATGACTTGTTATATCCTTGCATTCTTTAAGCAGCAAGTTGAAACAGTGTTGGGCCATTTTTTTTTTAAATCCGTATTTTAAAAATAAATCTGTACCTCCGTATTCTTATCACATATCCGTACAAAATACGGAAAATCCGTACTACTTGGCAGCTCTGCTAAACCCCAACGCCAGTAGCTAAACCACAATGCCAGCCGCTAAATCCCAACGCCAGTAGCTAAACCTCAACGCCAGCCGCTAAACCCCAACGCCAATAGCTAAACCCCAACGCCAGTGGCTAAACACCAACGCTGGCCGCTAAACACCAACGCAGCTGCTAAACCCCAACGCCAGCCGCTAAACCCCAATGCCAGCTGCTACATCCCAACGCCAGTAGCTATACCCCAACACCATTAGTTAAACCCCAACGCCAGTAACTAAACCCCAACGCCAGTAGCTAAACCCCAACACCGGTAGATAAACCTCAACGCCGGTAGATAAACCCCAACGCCAGTAGCTAAACCCCAACACCAGTAGCTAAACCCCAATGCCAGCCGCTAAACCCCAAAGTCATTCACGAATCCCGAACGGCAGTAGCTAAACCCGAACTCCAGTAGCTAAACCCCAACGCCAGCCGTTAAACCCCAACGCCAGTAACTAAACCCCAAGGCCAGTAGCTAACCCCCAACGCCAGCCGCTAATCCTCAATGCCAGCCGCTAAACCCCAACGCCAGTAGCTAAACGCCAACGCCAGCAGCTAAACCCCAACGACAGTAGCTAAACCCCAACGCCAGCCGTTAAACCCCAACGCCAGTAACTAAGCCCCAAGGCCAGTAGCTAACCCCAACGCCAGTAGCTAAACACCAACGCCAGCCGCTAATCCTCAACGCCAGCCGCTAAAACCCAATGCCAGTAGCTAAATCCCGCCAGTAGCTAAACCCCAACGCCAGTAGATAAACCCCAACGCCAGTAGCTAAACCCCAACGCCAGCCGTAAAACCCCAACGCCAGTAGCTAAACACCAGTAGCTAAACCCCAACGCAAGTAGCTAAACCACAACGCCAGTTGCGAAACCCCGCCAGTAGCTAACCCCCAACTCCAGTAGTTAATTCCCAATGCCAGTAGCTAAACCTCAACGCCAGTAGCTAAACCACAACGCCAGCTGCGAAACCACAATGCCAGCCTCTAAACCCCAACGCCAGCCTCCAAAACCCAATGCCAGCCGCTACACCCCAATGCCATTAGATAAACCCCAACGCCAGTAGATAAACCCCACCAGTCGTTAAACACCAACACCAGCCGCTAAACATCAACGCCAGTAGCTAAATCCAAACGCCAGTAGCTAAACCCCAACGCCAGTAGCTAAACCCCAATGCCAGTAGATAAACCCCAACGCCAGTAGCTAAACCCCAATGCCAGTAGATAAACCCCACCAGTAGTTAAACCCCAACACCAGCCGCTAAACCTAAACGCCAGCCGTTAAACCCCAACGCCAGCTGCTAAATCTCAATGCCAGCAGCTATGCCCCAACGCCAGTAGCTGTACCAGGCTGCCAAGTTTTGTCAGAGCATTGCAGTAATCTAGTACCTGAAAATAGTAAAACTAAACGAGAACTTAACAGTTTGAAGTTTGATCTGTATTTTATGAGGAGGAACGTTGAGGGAATACGTGAAGAACCCCACTTACGACGCATGCGTGTCATCCTTCAAAGCAGCGGTGTGAGGTCACAGATATCCTATATTGACCTAACATAGTAAGATTATGAAAGAGATACCAGTTTTTGATATGATCATAAGAGGGTGGGAGCGGAGGGCACGTATTCCCTCAACGTTCCTCCTCATAAAATACAGATCAAACTTCAAACTGGTAAGTTCTCGTTTAATCTTACTATTTTACTTCGGAGTCACGTGAGTGACTACGTGAAGATTTCAAAGCTCTGTGACCTCATGCCGTGGAATGAGTCCATGCTTCACAACTGCCTTGGTTGTGGGGAGAAATGATGTTAACATCATTAAACATAATACGATATTGAAACCCCACTGTAAAATATTAAATCCAATTATTGCCCCTATTTATGCGGTGAATTATATGCAGAACTTAAAATTATTTCTGCAATTCTTCCAGGTTCAATAACTGGTTTGTTATAAAGTTGTTGGATAGTTTCCTCCGTTGACCATTCTACTGTCTTGAGGGTTTTGTACATTGGTACGTCCAACTTCATAGCTGCCAATGTAGTTGCAGCCCTGATGGAGTAAGATTTAAATTTTCCCTTAGTGTCCACTCCAGCCTTTGTTAGGACTTGCTTAGCCATTTAGAGATGATCTGGACTGTCACTGTTTTACATAGAAACATAGAAATTAGGTGCAGGAGTAGGCCATTCGGCCCTTCGAGCCTGCACCGCCATTCAATATGATCATGGCTGATCATCCAACTCAGTATCCCGTACCTGCCTTCTCTCCATACCCCCTGATCCCCTTAGCCACAAGGGCCACATCTAACTCCCTCTTAAATATAGTCAATGAACTGGCCTCCACTACCCTCTGTGGCAGAGAGTTCCAGAGATTCACCACTCTCTGTGTGAAAAAAGTTCTTCTCATCTCGGTTTTAAAGGATTTCCCCCTTATCCTTAAGCTGTGACCCCTTGTCCTGGACTTCGCTAACATCGGGAACAATCTTCCTGCATCTAGCCTGTCCAACCCCTTAAGAATTTTGTAAGTTTCTATAAGATCCCCTCTCAATCTCCTAAATTCTAGAGAGTATAAACCAAGTCTATCCAGTCTTTCTTCATAAGACAGTCCTGACATCCCAGGAATCAGTCTGGTGAACCGTCTCTGCACTCCCTCTATGGCAATAATGTCCTTCCTCAGATTTGGAGACCAAAACTGTACGCAATACTCAAGGTGTGGTCTCACCAAGACCCTGTACAACTGCAGTAGAACCTCCCTGCTCCTATACTCACATCCTTTTGCAATGAAAGCTAACATACCATTCGCTTTCTTTACTGCCTGCTGCACCTGCATGCCTACCTTCAATGACTGGTGTACCATGACACGCAGGTCTCGCTGCATCTCCCCCTTTCCCAATCGGCCACCATTTAGATAATAGTCTGCTTTCCCGTTTTTGCCACCAAAATGGATAACCTCACATTTATCCACATGATACTGCATCTGCCAAACATTTGCCCACTCACCCAGCCTATCCAAGTCACCTTGCAGTCTCCTAGCATCCTCCTCACAGCTAACACTGCCCCCCAGCTTAGTGTCATCCGCAAGCTTGGAGATATTGCCTTCAATTCCCTCATCCAGATCATTAATATATATTGTAAATAGCTGGGGTCCCAGCACTGAGCCTTGCAGTACCCCATTAGTCACTGCCTGCCATTGCGAAAAGGACCCGTTTACTCCTACTCTTTGCTTTGCTTTGTTTTGAGTGGCTATTAGTAGCTGATAAACGTGACATTTCTTCCTCTGATGATCTAGCATACTTCATGTATGATAGTAAATGAGTTATAATACAGCAACGACCATCTGTCGTATAGGCTCTGTACTTTGTTTTTAGGCCTGCTGACCCCTGTCTGTTCTGTTTGACCCTATGATTAATGTGACGGGTTTAATTCCCTGATGAAATCATCATGTTGTCCAGCCTTAGTTTCTGTAGTGACTGGACTCTTTGTGCTGTGACCAAGGCCATCAGCATGACTGTTTACATAGTCAGTTTCTGTAATGATAGAGCTGTAGCTGGAGACCAGTTTCTTAACTTGGTCAGTACAAAACTCACATCCCATATATGAATGTACCTAGTTCTTGGGGATTAATTTTAACAGGCCCCTAATGAGTTTTGTTACCAGTGTGTGTGTCCCCACAGAATGCCGCTCTGTACCTTCGACAGGTATGTAGACAGAGCACTCCTGGAGCAATTGTGGTACTATGACTAAGCCTCTCATCGTAATGGAGGCTTGCCAGGAATTCCAGAACAGATGGCTGTTCATAGATCTGTGGGTGATGATAATAATTATGAACGTACTTCCTATTTCTAGAGGATACCAAGTACTGTTGAATGAGTGGACTGTCTGTGACCCGCTGAAAAGATTCCGCCTATGGTCCGTCAGTCCTAGGTGTAGAAGAGTACTTTCAATTCTACAATAAATAGGTTAATATAGATAGTAACATGGGTAACTCTCCATGTTGCTAGAAAGAACCAGTAAGTTTGAATGACGCGTGACTGCGTTCAGTAATTAGATAATGTCTGATATTATATGGTTGGCACACAGTCCCTATGCCAATTCTACTAGCAGTCTGATGGATAGTTTGTTCCCTGCCAGTCTCCATTAAGGCTGTACCATAATTACCAGCAAAGTCAGTGCCATGTGAACTGTGTTAGCAGTGAACCGCAGATGACCTGTAGTTAACACATCTGTGGGCACCTCTAATTGGTAATCTAGTCAGCATATCTTGATACGATGCTCTCCAGATAGTACCCTAGGATCAATACAGAAGATGACACAAAGTTCCCATCTGAAAGAATATAAGTACGACGTATTCCATTAACCCAAGATGAAGTGGCAACCACCTCTGGTTATGATAAGGATATTTAGTACACAAATTTCTGTGATTCTTATTGGATGTTCCATAACATCTATAATGTGTGTACGTAGTTTAATAATGCTTCAATTTGTTGCTTCCTTGTCTGAATGACGTTCAGTTCAGTACATGCTGAACTAAGGAGCAAATAATGAATACCTCCACATTCTATATGAGTGGTTTGGGAGGTTCCAGGTTTGCATATAAGGCCAGTGCATCCTGGTGAACTAGTGTCATGTCTATTTCTAATAGTGCGACCGATAATATCCTGCTGATAGGACTTTAGAACTTTCTTTCGGTTTAATACCTTGTCCTGTTATGTTCCCGGTGGTAAATGTCTTGCCAACACCTCAGCAAAGGTATTGGCTTGCAGGTGATGTGTAGACATGTACTCAATGCTGGCAGCCATCCTGGCCTCTAGATCTTTGCCAGTCTTTCTTGCTGAAAGTATTGCCCCACCATGTCCAGCAACTTGGTTTCTTCGTCCTCCATATGGGAATGTGGCTCCATCTCTGGTTCAGAATCTAACACAGGCAGCCCTTCAATACCCTCTTCCGAGTCCGGTCCCCATGCCTACGGGCACTGATCGCTCCCGGCCGCCGCATATAATTGTGCTGCGCTATATCCTGCAGCTGCTCATCCTTACTCCGGTATCGGTAAGTATTATCCGGAGGCTGTTTCTCCACATCATTTTCGCAGTGATGTACTTTGCGCTTTGCCTTCCCGCCCGGTCTAGGATTTGATTTTTCCCGGCGTGGGGTTTAAATCCGGCACAGCTGATGTCTCCCCTCTTCAGGGTTATGTAAACCTGTGCCTTGGTCAGGGTCTGACCAAATTTGGTCCTGCCCACTCTCCTCCGAGGAGTAAGAGATATTCTGCGGCCCCACACGGGGTACCGCTGTGGGGCTTACCTCTTGCCCACTGTGGCTAGCCTCCACATTCATGGGACTGCCACCATGGAGGAGCTCCTCCACTTCCACCTGTTTTGGTGTGATTTGTACTTTCGGAGATGGTGGTGCTGATTTCTTTCTTTCTTTCTTGCACTTAGTCCCTTTTTCGGAGATGGTGGTGCTGATTCTTTCTTTCTTCCACCCCTTTTAGACGTGATTTGCACTTAGTCCCTTTTTCGGAGATGGCATAAGGGCCAGGTACTCACAATTAACCACTGGCCCATTTTTTGCTTCCAAATGCATTGATTTACACTGGGTGGTAAGGCATTACAGTTTCCAGGTGGCAGATGTCTGGCCAGGGTCTCTGTGAAAATGTTGTTGTTGTAATTGATGGCCAGATATGTAATTTATACTGGCTGCCATCCTTGGATCAAAGTCTGCCCCAGTTTGACTTGGTTGGGAAAATCAGCCACCATCCAGCAGCTTCAGGATTATGTAATCCTGTGAGGTCAGGGTCCTGCCCACTCTTTTTTGAAGAGTTAGAGATCTCTGGGGGTCCCGCACGGGGTACCCATGTGGGGCTTACCTCCTGCCCACTGTGGCTAGTCTCCACATTCACGTGACTGCCACTATGAAGGAGCTCCTTTTTTCCTCCGCTGTTCCCGTCCCTCGTACACACGGGCACTGGTTTGCGGGTTTTCCTTGCTCCGCCGCTGACCACACTGGCCCTGTATGTGGGTCCACCACTCCACCCGGTCCTGGTACTCCCAGGCACCTGTGCTGGCTGCTGATCATGCTGCAGCCACTCGTACCGGCTTCCTTCAGCGTGGGCTAGTGGGTCCAACGTGTGCTCAGTGCCCATCTAGTACAAAAGGATTAACACACAGATTCTATGAAAACCCCATTTTAGGTTTACACCATTTTCCCACATGCCTATCGTAAGGGTCCGTGGTGTTGTACCCGAGTCGTCGGGAAACCCTGCTCCAACGCCGTTATCCTGTCGCTGAAGTCGGCTCCGTCCCGTTTTAAAACAAATTAACGGGCCCCCGGCCTCTGCTGGCTGCCTGAATCTGCAGACTCTCCCCAGCCAGCTGCTGGTCCTATATATCCCAGCTGTGGACAGGTGTAGTGAACAAACGGGAGAAAAAATCGTGGGGGGGGGGGTTAAGTTTAGCACAGCTATTCCCATAACGGGAGTTCAGCCTGTTGCCTGTTTTCCCCCCTGCCTCTATTCCAGCGCGGTCCAGCAGGTCCAACGCGTACTCAGTGCTCTCGGGCACTGACCGCTCGCCGCTATTTTTAGACCTGCGGAACCCCCGCCAGTTCCGCACCTTCCAGCCCCTCGGACCCATGAATTTATTAAATGCACTAACCGACCAGTGGGGCTGTTTCCGAGTTGTCGGGAAACTGCTCCAGCGGCCGTTGTCCTGGCTCTAAAGTCGGCTCCGTTCCTGTTAAACAAAATTAACGGGCCCCCGCCGGTGCTGGCTGCCTGCATATCTGCTGACTCTCCCCAGCCAGCTTCATCAGCCTTCTAGATAAAAAAGGGTAAGTAAATAAAAACAAAGTTCCCTTACCTGTTGCAGGTTCAACCCCTGCCGATTGGGAGGAACGTCCTTCCTCCAGCGATGACGAGTTCGAATGCGTGTAGCGATATGACATGCATGCGTCGTAAGCGGGGTTCTTCACATAGTCACTCATGCGACTCCGAATTAAAATCAGCATTTTGCTGCGGAAATTAGTACTTTTATGCGGTGCCATTTTGTTGAAAAAAATGTTGTTTTTTATGTGCGGTCATACCGATGCAAAAGTACAAGAATGCATATCTTTGCTACCAATTGACATGTCTTCTATGCACCTTACTAGGCAGTGCATTCATTGCCATCTCTTTGTAAACTTCTGTAAGAACGGCTGTTTCCTGCTTCCCTTTTAGCACCAGATGATGATGTAGAAGCCATTTTAGAAGCCTCCCTCTCCCTCCATCGCACTCTCTCCCTCCCTCCTCTTTCCCTCCCTCCCCCCCCCTCCCTCCCTCTCCCACCCTCTCTCCTTCCAGGCAGATCAAAGCTTACAAAAATTATATCCAGATGTTGAAATTTAAAATACTAATGGATTTAATCTGCTATAATTTTTTTGTTACAGTATGACTTTTAATATCCTTGCATTTTTTCAGCAGCAAGATGAAACAGGAAGACGGGCCGAATTAAAAAAAAATCCGTATTTTAAAAGCTAATCTGTACATCCGTATTCTCATCACTTTTCCGTACAAAATACGGAATATCCGTACTCCTTGGCAGACCCGCTAAACCCCAACGCCAGCCGATAAACCCCAACCCCAGCCTCGAAACACCAACGCCAGCCGTTAAACCGCTACGCCAACTGCGAAACCCCGCGCCAGCCGCTAAACCACAACGCCTGCTACAAAACCCTAACGCCAGTAGCTAAAACCCCGCCAAGCGCTAAACCCCAACGCCAGCCACTAAACCCCAATGCCAGCCTCTAAAACCCAACGCCAGCCTCTAAACCCCAATGCCAAGCACTAAACCCCAACGCCAGCCACTAAACGCCAACACCAGTAGCTAAACCCCAACGCTAGTAGCTAAACCCCGCCAACCGCTAAACCCCAACACCAGCCGCTAAACCCCAACGCTAGTAGCTAAACCCAAACGCCAGTAGCTAAACCCCAACGCCAGCCGCGAAACCCCAATGCCAGTAGCTAAATCCCGCCAGTAGCTAAACCCCAACGCCAGTAGATAAACCTCAACGCCAGTAGCTAAACCCCAACGCCAGCCGTAAAACCCCAACGCCAGTAGCTAAACACCAATGCTAGTAGCTAAACCCCAACGCCAGTAGCTAAACCCCAACGCCAGCCTCTAAACCCCAACGCCAGCCTCCAAAACCCAATGCCAGCCGCTACACCCCAATGCCAGTAGATAAACCCCACCAGTAGTTAAACCCCAACACCAGCCGCTAAACCTCAACGCCAGTAGCTAAATCCAAACGCCAGTAGCTAAACCCCAACGCCAGTAGATAAACCCCAACGCCAGTAGCTAAACCCCAATGCCAGTAGAAAAACCCCACCAGTAGTTAAAACCCAACACCAGCCGCTAAACCTAAACGCCAGCCATTAAACCCCAACGCCAGCTGCTAAATCCCAACGCCAGCAGCTATGCCCCAGACCCAGTAGCTGTACCAGGCTGCCAAGTTTTGTCAGAGCATTGCAGTAATCTAGTACCTGAAAATCAGCATTTTGCTGCGGAAATTAGTAGCTAAATCCCGCCAGTAGCTAAACCCCAACGCCAGTAGATAAACCCCAACGCCAGTAGCTAAACCCCAACGCCAGCCGTAAAACCCCAACGCCAGTAGCTAAACACCAATGCCAGTAGCTAAACCCCAACGCCAGTAGCTAAACCCCAATGCCAGTAGCTAAACCCCAACGCCAGTATCTAAACCCCAACGCCAGCCGTAAAACCCCAACGCCAGTAGCTAAACCCCAATGCCAGTAGCTAAACCCCAACGCCAGTAGCTAAACCCCAATGCCAGTAGAAAAACCCCACCAGTAGTTAAACCCCAACACCAGCCGCTAAACCTAAACGCCAGCCGTTAAACCCCAACGCCAGCTGCTAAATCCCAATGCCAGCAGCTATGCCCCAAACCCAGTAGCTGTACCAGGCTGCCAAGTTTTGTCAGAGCATTGCAGTAATCTAGTACCTGAAAATCAGCATTTTGCTGCGGAAATTAGTATTTTTATGCGGTGCCATTTTGTTGAAAAAAATGTTTTTTATGTGCGGTCATACCCATGTAAAAGTACAAGAATGCATAACTTTGCTACCAATTGACATGTCTTCTATGCACCTTACTTGGCAGTGCATTCATTGCCATCTCTTTGTATACTTCTGTTTGAACGGCTGCTTCCTGCTTCACTTTTAGCACCAGATGATGATGTAGAAGACATTTTAGAAGCCTCCCTCTCCCTCCATCGCACTCTCTCCCTCCTTCCTCTTTCCCTCCCTCCCTCCCTTCCCTCTCCCACCCTCTCTCCTTCCAGGCAGATCAAAGCTTACAAAAATTATATCCAGATCTTGAAATTTAAAATACTAATGGATTTAATCTGCTATAATTTTTTTGTTACATTATGACTTTTAATATCCTTGCATTTTTTCAGCAGCAAGATGAAACAGGAAGACGGGCCGAATTTTAAAAAAATCCGTATTTTAAAAGCTAATCTGTGCATCCGTATTTTTATCACATTTCCGTACAAAATACGGAAAATCCGTACTACTTGGCAGGCCCGCTAAACCCCAACCCCAGCCTCAAAACACCAACGCCAGTCGTTAAACCGCTACGCCAACTGCGAAACCCCAACGCCAGCCGCTAAACCCCAACGCCTGCTACAAAACCCCAACGCCAGCCGCTCAACCCCGCCAAGCGCTAAACCCCAACGCCAGCCTCTAAACCCCAATGCCAGCCTCTAAACCCCAACGCCAGCCTCTAAACCCCAATGCCAGGCACTAAACCCCAACGCCAGCCACTAAACGCCAACGCCAGTAGCTAAACCCCAACGCCAGTAGCTAAACCCCGCCAGCCACTAAACCCCAACACCAGCCGCTAAACCCCAACGCCAGTAGCTAAACCCAAACGCCAGTAGCTAAACCCCAATGCCAGTAGCTAAACCCCAACGCCAGCCGCAAAACCCCAACGCCAGTAGCTAAACCCCAACGCCAGTAGCTAAACCCCAACGCCAGTAGCTAAACCCCAAGGCCAGTAGCTAAACCCCAACGCCAGCCGCTAAACCCCAATGCCAGCAGCTAAACCCCAAGGCCAGTAGCTAAACCCCAACACCAGTAGCTAAACTCCAACGCCAGCCGCGAAACCACAACGCCAGTAGCTAAACCTCAACACCAGTAGCTAATCCCCACCGACAGCCCCAACGCCAGCCGCTAAACCATAACGCCGCTAAACCCCAACGCCAGTAGCTAAACCCCAACGCCAGTAGCTAAACGCCAATGCCAGTAGCTAAACCTCAACGCCAGTAGCTAAACCCCGCCAGTAGCTAAACCCCAATGCCAGCCGCTAAACCATAACGCCAGTCGCTAAACCCCAACGCCAGCCGCTAAACCCCAACGCCAGTAGCTAAACGCCGCCAGTAGCTAAACCCCAACGCCAGTAGCTAAACATCAACGCCAGTAGCTAAACCCCGCCAGTTGCTAAACCCCAACGCCAGCCGCTAAACCATAACGCCAGTCGCTAAACCCCAACGCCAGCCGCTAAAACCCGCCAGCCGCTAAACCCCAACGCCAGCCGCTAAGCCCCAACACCAGCATCTATGCCCCAACGCCAGCCGCTATACCCCAATGCCAGCAGCTCTGCCCCAACGCCAGAAGCTCTGCCCCAACGCCAGCAGCTAGGCCCCAACGCCAGCAGTTATGCCCCAACGCCAGCCGCTAAATCACGCCAGTAGCTAAACCCTAATGACAGTATCTAAACCCTAACGCCAGTAGCTAAACCCCAACGCCAGTAGAGAAACCGCAACGCGAAGCTAAACCCCGCCAGCCGCGAAACCCCAACGCCAGCCGCTAAACCAAAACGCCAGCCGCTAAACACCAACGCCAGCCACTAAACCCCAACGCCAGTAGCTAAACCCCAATGCCAGTAGCTAAACCCCAATGCCAGCCGTTAAACCATAACGCCTGCCGCTAAACCCCAACGCCAGCCGCTAAACCCCAAAGTCAGCCGCTAAACCCCAACGCCAGCCGCTAAACCCCAACGCCAGCCTCTATGCCCCAACGCCAGCATCTATGCCCCAACGCCAGCCGGTATGCCCCAACGCCAGCAGCTATGCCCCAACGCAGCAGCTATGCCCCAATGCCAGCAGCTATGCACCAATGCCAGCAGCTATGCCCCAACGCCAGCAGCTATGCCCCAACGCCAGCAGCTATGCCCCAACGCCAGCAGCTATGCCCCAACGGCAGCAGCTATGCCCCAACGCCAGCCGCTAAATCCTAACGCCAGTAGCTAAACCCCAACGCGTAGCTAAACCCCACTGACAGTAGCTAAACCCCAACGCCAGTAGCTAAACCCCAACGCCAGTAGCTAAACCCCAACGCCAGTAGCTAAACCCCAACGCGTAGCTAAACCTCAACGCCAGTAGCTAATCCCCAACGACAGCCAAGCCCCAACGCCAGCAGCTAAACCATAACGCCAGTAGCTAAACCCCGCCAGTAGCTAAACCCCAACGCCAGCCGCTAAACCATAACGCCAGCCGCTAAACCCCAACGCCAGCCGCTAAACCCCAACGCCAGCCGCTAAACCCCAACGCCAGCCGCTAAGCCCCAACGCCAGCATCCATGCCCCAATGCCAGCCGCTATGCCCCAATGCCAGCAGCTATGCCCCAAAGCCAGCAGCTCTGCCCCAACGCCAGAAGCTCTGCCCCAACGCCAGCAGCTAGGCCCCAACGCCAGCAGTTATGCCCCAACTCCAGCCGCTAAATCACGCCAGTAGCTAAACCCTAATGACAGTATCTAAACCCTAACGCCAGTAGCTAAACCCCAACGCCAGTAGAGAAACCGCAACGCGAAGCTAAACCCCGGCAGCCGCGAAACCCCAACGCCAGCCGCTAAACCAAAACGCCAGCCGCTAAACCAAAACGCCAGCCGCTAAACACCAACGCCAGCCGCTAAACCCCAACGCCAGTAGCTAAACCCCAACGCGTAGCTTAACCTCAACGCCAGTAGCTAATCCCCAAAAACAGCCAAGCCCCAACGCCAGCCGCTAAACCATAACGCCAGCCGCTAAACCCCAACGCCAGTAGCTAAACCCCAACGCCAGTAGCTAAACGCCAACGCCAGTAGCTAAACGCCAACGCCAGTAGCTAAACCCCAACGCCAGTAGCTAAACCCCAACGCCAGTAGCTAAACCCCAACGCCAGCCGCTAAACCATAACGCCAGCCGCTAAACCCCAACGCCAGCCGCTAAACCCCAACGCCAGCCGCTAAACCCCAACGCCAGCCGCTAAACCCCAACGCCAGCCGCTAAGCCCCAACGCCAGCATCTATGCCCCAACGCCAGCCGCTGTGCCCCAATGCCAGCAGCTATGCCCCAACGCAGCAGCTATGCCCCAACGCCAGCAGCTATGCCCCAACGCCAGCAGCTATGCCCCAACGCCAGCAGCTATGCCCCAACGCCAGCCGCTAAATCCCAATGCCAGTAGCTAAACCCCAATGACAGTAGCTAAACCCCAACGCCAGTAGCTAAACCCCAACGCCAGTAGAGAAACCCCAATGCGAAGCTAAACCCCGCCAGCCGCAAAACCCCAACGCCAGCCGCTAAACCATAACGCCAGCCGCTAAACCCCAACGCCAGCCGCTAAACCCCAACGCCAGTAGCTAAACCCCAACGTCAGTAGCTAAACCCTAACGCCAGTAGCTAAACCCCAACGCCAGCTGCTAAACCATAACGCCAGCCGCTAAACTCCAATGCCAGCCCCTAAACCCCAACGCCAGCCGCTAAACCCCAACGCCAGCATCTATGCCCCAACGCCAGCATCTATGCCCCAACGACAGCCGCTATGCCACAACACCAGCAGCAATGCGCCAACGCCACCAGCAATGCGCCAACATCAGCAGCTATGCCCCAATGCCATCCATGAAACCCCAACGCCAGCCACTGTACCAGGCTGCCAAGTTTTGTCAGAGCAGTTCAGTATTCTAGAACATGAAATTCACCATTTTGCTGTGGAAATTTGTATTTTTACGCAGTGCCATTTTGTTGAAAAAAATGTGTTTTATGTGCGGTCATACCCATGTAAGAGTACAAGAATACATAACTTTGCTACCAATTGACATGTCTTCTATGCACCTTACTTGACAGTGCATCCATTGCCATCTCTTTGTATACTTCTGTTTGAACGGCTGCTTCCTGCTTTTAGCACCAGATGATGATGTAGAAGCCATTTTGGAAGCCGCCCTCTCCCTTCCTCTCACTCCCTCTCCTCCCTTCCCGAACAGTCTATGACCAATAGTGCTGTGCAAAGGCAATAGTGCTCCAGTTGGTAGTGTTATAATTAGACCCCACAGCACTGTTCGATTTAAATTCCCACGCGCTAAACTGACAACGCTGCTTAAACCTGTAGCGGGACAGACAGATTACAAAAATAATCATGCCGATCTTGAAATTTAAAATACTAATAATATTTTGATACGGTATGACTTTTAATATCCTTGCATTTTTTCAGCAGCGAGATGAAACAGGGAGTCGGGCCGAATAAAAAACAAATCGTAAAAAGCTGATCTATACATCCTGATTCTTATCACAATTCCGTACAAAATACGGAAAAAACGTACTACTTGGTAGCCCCGTTAAACCCCAACACCTGCCGCTAAACCCCAATGCCAGTAGCTAAACCCCAACACCAGCCGCTAAGCCCCAACGCCAGCCGCTATATCCCAACACCAGTAGCTAAACCACGATGCCAGTAGATAAACCCCAACGCCCGTAGCTAAACCTCGCCAGCCGCGAAACCCCAACGGCAGCAGCAATGCGCCAACGCCAGCAGATACGCCCCAACGCCAGCCGTGAAACCCCAACGCCAGCAACTGTACCAGGCTGCCCAGTTTTGTCAATCATTTCAGTATTCTAGTACCTGAAAATCAGCATTTTGCCAGCATCTATGCCCCAACGCCAGCCGCTATGCCCCAACGCCAGTAGCTACGCCCCAATGTCAGCAGCTATGCCCCAACGCCAGCAGCAATGCGCCAACGCCAGCAGCTATTCCCCAATGCTAGCCGTGGAACCCCAACGCCAGGCGCTGCACCAGGCTGCCAAGTTTTGTCAGAGCATTTCAGTATTCTAGTACCTGAAAATCCGCATTATGCTGTGGAAATTAGTATTTTTACGCGGTGCCATTTTGTTGAAAAAAATGTGTTTTATGTGCGGTCATACCCATGTAAGAGTATAAGAATACATAAATTTGCTAACAATTGACATGTCTTCTACGCACCTTACTTGACAGTGCATTCATTGCCATCTCTTTGTATACTTCTGTTTGAAAGGCTGCTTCCTGCTTTAGCACCAGATGATGATGTAGAAGCCATTTCAGAAGCCTCCCTCTCCCTCCCTCGCAATCTCTCCCTCCCTCTTCTTTCCCTCCCTCTCCCTCCTCTTTCCCTCCCTCCCTCCCTCTCCCCCCTTTCCTCCCTCTCTCCTTCCAGGCAAATCAAAGGTAACAAAAATAATATCTAGATTTGAAATTTAAAATACTAATGGATTTAATCTGCTATAATTTTTTTGTTACAGTATGACTTTTAATATCCTTGCATTTTTTCAGCAGCAAGATGACACAGGAAGACGGGCCGAATTAAAAAAATCCGCATTTTAAAAGCTAATCTGAACATCCGTATTCTTATCACATTTCCGTACAAAATACGGAAAATCCGTACCTTGGCAGCCCTGCTAAACCCCAATGCCGGCCGATAAACCCCACCAGCCTCGAAACCGCAACGCCAGACATTAAACCGTAGCTAAACACATCGCCAGCCGCTAAACCCCAACACCAGTAGCTAAATCCCAATGCCAGTAGCTAAACCCCAACGCCAGTAGCTAAACCCCAACGCCAGCAGCTAAATCACAACGCCAGCCGCTAAACCCCAATCCCAGTAGCTAAACCCCAAGGCCAGTAGCTAAACCCCAACGCCAGCCGCTAAACCCCAATGCCAGCAGCTAAACCCCAACGCCAGCGGGCTAAACCCCAACGCCAGTAGCTAAACCCCAACGCCAGTAGCTAAACCCCAACGCCAGTAGCTAAACCCCAACGCCAGCCGCTAAACCATAACGCCAGCTACTAAACCCCGCCAGCCGCTAAACCCCAACGCCAGCCGCCAAACCCCAACGCCAGCCGCCAAACCCCAACGCCAGCCGCCAAACCTCAACGCCAGCATCTATGCCCCAACGCCAGCCACTATGCCCCGCCAGCACCTATGCCCCAACGCCAGCAGCAATGCGCCAACGCCAGCAGCTATTCCCCAATGCCAGCCGCGGAACCCCAACGCCAGCCGCTGTACCAGGCTGCCAAGTTTTATCAGAGCATTTCAGTATTCTAGTACCTGAAAATCCGCATTTTGCTGTGGAAATTAGTATTTTTACGCAGTGCCATTTTGTTGAAAAAAATGTTTTTTATGTGCGGTCATACCCATGTAAGAGTACAAGAATACATAACTTTGTTACCAATTGACATGTCTTCTATGCACCTTACTTGACAGTGCATTCATTGCCATCTCTTTGTATACTTCTGTTTGAATGGCTGCTTCCTGCTTTTAGCACCAGATGATGATGTCGAAGCCATTTTGGAAGCCGCCCTCTCCCTCCCTCTCTCTTCCGTCCCCGAACAGTCTGTGACCAACAGTGCTGTGTAAAGGCAATTGCGCTCCAGTTGGTAGTGTTATAATTGGAACCCACAGCAGTGTTCGGTTTAAATTCCCACGCGCTAAACTGACAGCGCTGCTTAAACCTGTAGCGGGACAGGCAGATCAAAGCTTACAAAAATAATCATCCAGATCTTGAAATTTAAAATACTAATAATATTTTGTTACAGTATGACTTAATATCCTTGCATTTTTTCAGCAGCAAGATGAAACAGGAAGTCGGGCCGAATAAAAAAAATATCGTAAAAAGCTTATCTATACATCCTTATTCCTATCACATTTCCGTACAAAATACGGAAAATCCGTACTACTTGGTAGCCCTGTTAAACCCCAACACCTGCCGCTAAACCCCAACGCCAGTAACTAAACCCCAACGCCAGTAGCTAAACACCAACACCAGTAGCTAAATCCCAACACCAGTAGTTAAACCCCAATGCCAGTAGCTAAATCCCAACGTCAGTTGCAAAACCCCACCAGTAGCTAACCCCCAACTCCAGTAGCTAAACCACAACGCAGTAGCTAAACCCCAACACCAGTAGCTAAACCCCAACGCCAGGAGCTAAACCCCAAAACCAGCCGCTACACCCCAACACCAGTAGCTAAACCCCAACGCCAGTAGCAAAACCCCTACATCAGTAGCTAAACCCCAATGCCAGCCGCTAAACCCCAACGCCTGTAACTAAACCCCAAGGCCAGTAACTAAACCCCAACGCCAGTGGCTAAACGCCAACGCAGGCCGCTAAATCCCAACGCCAGCCGCTAAACCCCAACGCCAGCCGCTACACCCCGTCGCCAGTAGCGAAACCCCAACGCCAGTAGCTAAACCCCAACGCCAGTAGCTAAACCCCAACGCCAGCCGCGAAACCCCAATGCCAGTAGCTAAATCCCAACGCCAGTAGATAAACCCCAACGCCAGTAGCTAAACCCCAACGCCAGCCGTTAAACTCCAACGCGTAGCTAAACCCCAAGGCCAGTAGCTAACACCCAACACCAGTTGCTAAACCCCAACGCCAGCTGCTAAACCTCAACGCCAGCAGCTAAACTGCAACGCCAGTAGCTAAAACCCAACGCGTAGCTAAACCTCAACGCAGTAGCTAAACCCCAACGCCAGCCGTTAAACTCCAACGCGTAGCTAAACCCCAAGGCCAGTAGCTAACACCCAACACCAGTTGCTAAACCCCAACGCCAGCTGCTAAACCTCAACGCCAGCAGCTAAACTGCAACGCCAGTAGCTAAAACCCAACGCGTAGCTAAACCTCAACGCAGTAGCTAAACCCCAACGCCAGCCGCTAATCCACAACGCCAGCTAAACTCCAATGACAGTAGCTAAACCCCAACGCGAGTAGCTAAACCCCAACGCCAGTAGAGAAACCCATACGCCAGTAGCTAAACCCCACCAGCCCCGAAACGCCAACGCCAGTAGCTAAACCCCAACGGCAGCCGCTAAACCATAACGCCAGCCGCTAAACACCAACGCCAGTAGCTAAACCCCAACACCAGTAGCTAAACCCCAATGCCAGCCGCTAAACCATAACGCCAGCCGCTAAACCCCAACGCCAGCCCCTAAACCCCAATGCCAGCCGCTAAACCCCAACGCCAGCATCTATGCCCCAACGCCAGCCGCTATGTCCCAACGCAAGCAGCTATGCCCCAACGCCAGCAGCTAGGCCCCAACGCCAGCAGCTATGCCCCAAGGCCAACCGCTAAATCCCGCCAGTAGCTAAACCCCAATGACAGTAGCTAAACCCCAACGCCAGTAGCTAAACCCCAACGCCAGTATAGAAACCCCAACGCGAAGCTAAAGCCCGCCAGCCGCAAAATCCCAACGCCAGCCGCTAAACCATAACGCCAGCCGCTAAACACCAACGCCAGCCACTAAACCCCAACGCCAGTAGCTAAACCCCAACGCATAGCTAAACCCCAACGCCAGTAGCTAAACCCCAACGCCAGCCGCTAAACCATAACGCCAGCCGCTAAACCCCAACGCCAGCCGTTAAACCCCAACGTCAGCCGCTAAACACCAATGCCAGCTGCTAAACCCCAACGCCAGCCGATATGCCCCAACGCCAGTAGCTAAACCCCAATGCCAGTAGCTAAATCCCAACATCAGGTGCGAAACCCCGCCAGTAGCTAACCCCCAACTCCAGTCGCTAAACCCCAACGCCAGTAGCTAAACCCCAAAACCAGCCGCTACACCCCAACGCCAGTAGCTAAACCCCAACGCCAGTAGCTAAACCCCAACGTCAGTAGCTAAACCCCAACGCCAGCCGCTAAACCCCAACGCCAGTAGCTGAACCCTAACGCCAGTAGCTGAACCCCAACGCCAGTAGATAAACACCAACGCCAGTGGCTAAACGCCAACGCAGGCCGCTAAATCCCAACGCCAGGCGCTAAACCCCAACGCCAGCCACTATACCCCGTCGCCAGTAGCGAAACCCCAACGCCAGTAGCTAAACCCCAACGCCAGTAGCTAAACCCCAATGCCAGCCGCGAAACCCCAATGCCAGTAGCTAAATCCCAACGCCAGTAGCTAAACCCCAACGCCAGTAGATAAACCCCAACGCCAGTAGCTAAACCCCTACGTCAGCCGTTAAACCCCAACGCCAGTAGCTAAACCCAAAGGCCAGTAGCTAACACCAACACCAGTAGCTAAACCCCAACGCCAGCTGCTAAACCTCAACGCCAGCATCTATGCCCCAACGCCAGCAGCTAGACCCCAACGCCAGCAGCTATGCCCCAACGCCAGCCGCTAAATCCCGCCGGTAGCTAAACCCCAATGACAGTAGCTAAACACCAACGCCTGTAGCTAAACCCCAAAGCCAGTAGAGAAACCCCAACGCGAAGCTAAATCCCGCCAGCCACGAAACCCCAACGCCAGTAGCTCAACCCCAACGCCATTAGCTAAACCCCAACGCCAGTAGCTAAACCCCAACGCCAGCCGCTAAACCCCAACGCCAGCCGTTAAACCCCAACGCCAGCCGCTAAACCCCAACGTCAGCCGCTAAACCCGAACTCCAGCCGCTAAACCCCAACGTCAGCATCTATGCCCCAACGCCAGCCACTATGCCCCAACGCCAGCCGCTATGCCCCAACGCCAGCCGCTATGCCCCAACGCCAGCCGCTATGCCCCAACGCCAGCCGCTATGCCCCAACGCCAGCAGCTATGCCCCAACGCCAGCAGCTATGTCCCAACGCCAGCCGCGAAATCCCAACGACAGTAGCTAAACCCCAATGACAGCTAAACCCCACGCCAGTAGCTAAACCCCAACCCCGTGATTCTTCACGGAATCACTCACGTGACTCCGAAGTAAAATCTAAGTTAAATCCATCCACTATCATGGACTGCCTGGATTTCACAATTAACTCAGTCCATATGAGTGTTACCCTGCCAAGGGAAAAAATGATTGGATTAGCACAATCATGCAATCATTTAATGATCAACAATAGACCAACTATTCGACAAGTAGCAACAGTGAATGGTTAAATGGTAGCAGCATTTCCGGCTACACAATTTGGACCTTTGCACTATCAAAATTTACAAAGAGCAAAGGTACAGGCACTAAAACAACATAGAGGTCACTATGATCGTGTCATGATATTACCCACGGAAGCAATATCAGAGCTACAGTGGTGGACACAAAATGTTTGGCATAGTTTTAGTCCTATTATCATCACTAACCCTACTTTAGTTCTTCAGACAGATGCTAGTGCTCAAGGCTGGGGAGCAACTAACTCCATATCCAGCACAGGTGGTAGATGGACTAACTCAGAGTCATCATTACTATCTACACTGGGCATTAACTATTTAGAAATGTTGGGCACCTTTATGGTTTAAAAGCATATGCATCCAATATGCAGCACTTGCATGTTCGGTTAAAAAATGATAATACTACGGTGGTGGCTTATATTAACCATATGGGCGGCATAAAATCTTTATCATGCGACAAATTGGTCAATATGATTTGGCAATGGTGTGTCGAAAGACATATTTGGCTTTCAGCTACCTATCTACCAGGTAAGCTAAACACAGTGGCAGACAACAAGTCACGCAAATTCAATGATAACATCGAATGGATGTTAAACCCTAAAGTATTTGCTAAAGTTATCAAGCAATATGGAACGCCAGATATCGATTTATTTGCATCAAGACTAAATCACCAGTTACCTATGTATGTCGCTTGGGAACCAGACCCAGAGGCAGCAGCGGTAGATGCCTTCACGCTGGATTGGGGAAAGTTCTTTTTCTATGCCTTTCCCCTTCTGCCTCATCGGTCGGGTACTTCGCAAAATACAGATGGACTCTGTTTCTGGTATTTTGATGGTGCCCGACTGGCCTACACAGCCATGGTTCCCAGTACTACATGACATGGTGGTAGAATCACCCATGGTGTTTCCCAGTGATCCAGGACTATTAACTCACCCAGTATCAGGCATAAGCCACCCATGCCATGAAGACATTAAACTCCTGGGTTGCAGGTTCTGAACAGACCTTACCTGGACCTGGGATTATCCGAACAAACCATCACCACCATGTCAGCATCTCTGCGAACATCCACCAAGAGGCAGTACTTAACCAGCATCAAAAAATGGGAAAAGTACTGCCAGGAAACAAGGACATCATATGAAACAGCCACAGTAACCAACATATTGGAGTTCCTGGCCTATCTACACCATCATGAAGGGATCAGCTACAGTGCCATCAACACGGCACGTAGTGCTCTTTCCGCTTACCTAAAACCAGCAGGACATCAGGCTATGGGATCCCATCCACTGGTGGTAAAACTGATGAGGGGTATTTATAATATTAAGCACCCCAAGCCCAGGTATACCCATATTTGGGACATCAGTGTCGTCCTGACATACCTCCGGGAATGGCCACCAGCTAGATCCCTCAGCCTCGAGCAATCAACACTGAAGACGCTCATGCTGATGGCACTCGTATCCGCTCAGAGGGTCCAGTCACTACACAAATTGAGACTGGACAACATGGAGACAACCCCAGATCAGATCACATTCATTCTACAAGGTCTGGTGAAACAAAGCAGGCCAGGAACATCCAATCCACTAGTGGTATTCCGGGCCTACCCACCAGAGCCACGTTTGGGCGTGGTGACCCATCTATTACAGTATATGGACACAACCCACAACATCAGAGGGAGTGAACAAGCCTTATGGGTCAGCCACAAAAAACCTCATGGCCGGGTAACAAACCAAACCATCTCAAGATAGCTAAAACAGGTATTGAAAGCTGCCGGGATAGATATTAATACCTTTAAATCTCATTCCACTAGGGCAGCGTCCACATCAACGGCAGCAAGAATGGATGTACCTATTGACTTCATTCTGAATACAGCAGGATGATCGAGGGAATCAACATTCAGAACATTTTATAATAAGCCGTTGATGAAACCTGATTTATTTGCAGCAAAGATATTAGAAACTGCAAATATTTAATTTAAGCCCGGGGGAGCAATTTATTTTTGTTATTGTTAATAAATACCTTATTGTTTTCTTGAAAAACAGATTCATTGGTTAATTACGATAACACTTCATCCCTCAAGAACTTCGGCAGTGAGTGAATAAAACTGTTACATGGTTTGAAATCACAGAGCTTTGAAATCTTCACGTAGTCACTCACGTGACTCTGAAGTAAAATAGTAAGATTAAACGAGAACTTACCAGTTTGAAGTTTGATCTGTATTTTATGAGGAGTTACGATGAGGGATTACGTGCCCTCCGCTCCCAACCTCATTATATGGATCAAACTGATAAATTGATGTTTCTTTTTCTTTACTATGTTACTTCAAATACTTGTGTCTATCTGTGATTCCACACCGCTGCTTGGAAGTATGCCGCGCCTGCGCACTGAGCGGGTTCTTCACGTAATCCCTCATCGTAACTCCTCATAAAATACAGATCAAACTTCAAACTGGTAAGTTCTCGTTTAATCTTACTATTTTATATACAAGCGGCGGCTTACCGAGCTGATCATCAAAGAGGTCAGGGTATTCAGAGACAGGGTCCAACACCACCCTCACCTCATGGACTGTGCTGTCGAAAGCAACCAGACCCAGATCCTGGCATGCCTGATTGCTCAGCAGAGGTACACAATCACAATCCAACACAAAAAACCACAGGTCACGAGATGTCTTCTGTAGCTTGCAGTGGAAAATTACCCTCCCCACAGGTGTCAGCTCCTCCCCTCCGTACGCTCGGAGCACACAGCGGTCTGCAGTCAAACTTTCATTAGACCTTATCTGGTGGAAGAGTGATGTTGACATTACGCTGAACTTGGCACCCGTGTCCAATTTCGCAGTGAAGGTCTTGTCATTAACAGTAACTAGCACCGACGGATCAGGGAGTCGAGTCTGGTTGTGCAGCAGAGCGTAAACACTGGCATCCCCCATAGAGATGCTGGAGTCTGACTCGGGGGCTGACTCCTCAATGTACTGAGAATCAAGGACACTTTCAATCCTCTGGAGATTGTTAAACACTTGGCGAGGAGGCTGAGCGGCGTTCCCACGGGAATGACATACCGCCGCAAAGTGGTTTTGTTTTCTGCAATAGTTGCAGGCTTTTCCATAAGCAGGGCACGGAGACTGTGGCAAATGTCCATACCCACAATTGGGGCACTTCCTGGCACTCTGAGGGCGAGGGGCAGTAGCTGGGCGAGGCTGTGGTTTAAAACTGTTTGGTGGCCGCCGCGGCACAGACAGAGCAGCCACGCTAACGGCACGGTTCCCAGATCCTCTCTTCCCACGAAACGGAGTAACAACCTCAGCAATGCGACAAGCATGCACAGCTTCGTTCAACGTGAGGTCAGGCCTCCGTAATAAATCAGCCCGCAACTTCTGGTCTAGCATGCCAGTAACAAACATGTCCCGCGTGAGCTGGTCACACAACTCACCAAATCGACAGCGCTGGGATAGATAGAGGAGGTCGGCAATAAAACATTCCACGGGTTCCTCAGGCTGTTGCTTGCGAGAAAAGAAACGAGCCCGCACCAAAATGCGGTTCTAAGGAAGGTCGCAAATCTCTGTAAACTTCACCGGGTCGTCAGGAGACTCGGCTGGCTCAGCAATCTGGTCATCCTCGCCCAGGACCGCTGGACGGTACACAAACGACTGAGCCCGCCTCATAGCATCAGGCCCAGCGAGATTCAATAGCAGCGATGCTTTGTCAGAAGCAGGGTCATTACGGTGTGCAATATTCACATAATGGTTGTAGTCCATGACGAACGTGTCCCATCGCTCTGCGATGTCGGCATCAAAGACTAACAGGGAAGGCTTGCGACAAGACGAAGCCATTACTACACACACACTCAAAAGGCAAAATAAAACCCGATATACGAGAGGCGCAGATTAAAAGGTTCTGACACCATGTAAAGGAGCTTAGACGTAGTCCTTAGTCCTTCACTAAGTCTTTATTAAGACACTACATCCACACGTCCCAGCACTGACCACAACAGATCTACAAACGTACTGGAACGTACAGGGGGAGGGTGCATGCAGATACTACAGTTATACTACATAAGGTGGGAGTGTCAATATGGTAATGAGGTAGCTACATATTTGGTTGCATGCATAACCATCTACACCCGCCAAGCGCTAAACCCCAATGCCAGCCTCTAAACCCCAACGCCAGCCTCTAAACCCCAACGCCAAGCACTAAACCCCAACGCCAGCCACTAAACCCCAACGACAGTAGCTAAACCCCAACGCCAGTAGCTAAACCCCAACGCCAGCCGCTAAACCCAAACGCCAGTAGCTAAACCCCAATGCCAGTAGCTAAACCCCAACGCCAGTAGAAAAACCCCAACGCCAGCCGCAAAACCCCAACACCAGTAGCTAAACCCCAACGCCAGCCGCTAAACCCCAACGCCAGTAGCTAAACCTAAACGCCAGCCGCTAAACCCCAACGCCAGCCGCTAAACCTCAACGCCAACATCTATGCCCCAAAGCCAGCCACTATGCCCCAACGCCAGTAGCTATGCCCCAACGCCAGCAGCTATGCCCCAACGCCAGCAGCTATGCACCAACGCCAGCAGCTATTCCCCAACGCCAGCCGTGGAACCTCAACGCCAGCCGCTGTACCAGGCTGCCACGTTTTGTCAGAGCATTTCAGTATTCTAGTACCTGAAAATCCGCATTTTGCTGTGGAAATTAATATTTTACGCGGTGCCATTTTGTTGAAAATGTTTTTTATGTGCGGTCATGTAAGAGTACAAGAATACATAACTTTGCTACCAATTGACATGTCTTCTATGCACCTTACTTGACAGTACATTCATTGCCATCTCTTTGTATACTTCTGTTTGAACGGCTGCTTCCTGCTTTAGCACCAGATGATGATGTAGAAGCCATTTTGGAAGCAGCCCTCTCCCTCCCTCTCTCCTCCCTCCCTGAACAGTCTGTGACCAATAGTGCTGTGTAAAGGCAATTGCGCTCCAGTTGGTAGTGTTATAATTAGATTCCACAGCATTGTTCGGTTTAAATTCCCACACGCTAAACTGACAGCGCTGCTTAAACCTGTAGCGGGACAGGCAGATCAAAGCTTACAAAAGTAATTATCCAGACCTTGAAATTTAAAATACTAATAATATTTTGTTACAGTATGACTTTTAATATCCTTTCATTTTTTCAGCAGCAAGATGAAACAGGAAGTCGGGCCGAATAAACAAAAATCGTAAAAAGCTTATACATCCTTATTCTTATCACATTTCCGTACAAAATACGGAAAATCCATACTACCTGGTAGCCCTGTTAAACCCCAACACCTGCTGCTAAACCCCAACACCAGTAGCTAAACCCCAACACAGTAGCTAAATCCCAACGCCAGTAGCTAAACCCCAACGCCAGTAGCTAAACCTCAACGCCAGTAGCTAAACCCCAACGCCAGTAGCTAAACCCCAACGCCAGTAGCTAAAGGCCAACGCCAGCTGCTAAACCTCAATGCCAGCAGCTAAACCCCGCCAGTAACTCAACCCCGCGTAGCTAAACCTCAACGCCAATAGCTAAACCCCAGCGCCAGCCGCTAAGACCCAACGCCAGCCGCTAAATCCCAACGCCAGTAGCTAAACCCCAACGCCAGTAGCTAAACCCCAACGCAAGTAGAGAAACCCCAACGCCAGTAGCTAAACCCCAACGCCAGCAGAGAAACCCCAACGCCAATTGCTAAACCCTGCCAGCCGCGAAAAACCCCAACGCCAATTGCTAAACCCCAACGCCAGTAGCTAAACCCCAACGCCAGTGGCTAAACCCCAACGCCAGTGGCTAAACCCCAACGCCAGCTGATAACCCATAACGCCAGCCGCTAAACCCCAACGCCAGACACTAAACCCCAACCCAAGCCGCTAAACCCCAACCGCAGCCGCTAAACCCCAACGCCAGCATCTATGCCCCAACGCCAGCCGCTATGCCCCAATGCCAGCAGCGATGCCCCAACGCCAGCAGCTATGCCCCAACGCCAGCAGCAAGGCCCCAACGCCAGCAGCTATGCGCCAACGCCAGCCGTTAAATCCCGCCAGTAGCTAAACCCCAATGACAGTAGCTAAACCCCAACGCCAGTAGCTAAACTTCAACGCCAGTAGAGAAACCCCAACGCCAGTAGCTAAACCTCGCCAGCCGCGAAACCCCAACGCCAGCAGATAAACCCCAACACCAGCCGCTAAACCCCAACGCCAGCCGCTAAGCCCCAACGCCAGCAGCTATGCCCCAACGCCAGCAGCCATGTCCCAACGCCAGAAGCTACGCCCCAACGCCAGCAGCAAGGCCCCAACGCCAGCAGCGTCCCCAACGCCAGCGGCTATGCGCCAACGCCAGCCGTTAAATCCCGCCAGTAGCTAAACCCCAATGACAGTAGCTAAACCCCAACGCCAGTAGCTAAACTTCAACGCCAGTAGAGAAACCCCAACGCGAAGCTAAACCCCGCCAGCCGCAAAACCCCAACGCCAGCCGCTAAACCATAACGCCAGACGCTAAACCCCAACGCCAGCCGCTAAACCCCAACGCCAGCCGCTAAACCCCAACGCCATCCGCTAAACCCCAACGCCAACATCTATGCCCCAACGCCAACATCTATGCCCCAACGCCAGCAGCTATGCCCCAAAGCCAGCAGCTATGCCCCAACGCCAGCAGCTATGCCCCAACGCCAGCAGCTATGCCCCAACGCCATACGTGAAACCCCAACGCCAGCCGCTGTACCAGGCTGCCAAGTTTTGTCAGAGCAGTTCAGTATTCTAGTCGCTAAATCCCAACGCCAGTAGCTAAACCCCAACGCCAGTAGCTAAACCCCAACGCCAGTAGCTAAACCCCAACGCCAGTAGCTAAAACCCAACGACAGCCGCTAAACCCCAACGCCAGCCGTTAAACCCGAACGCCAGTAGATAAACCCCAAGGCCAGTAGCTAACACCCAACGCCAGTAAATAAAGCCCAACGCCAGCTGCTAAACCTCAACGCCAGCTGCTAAACCTCAACGCCAGCAGCTAAACCGCGCCAGTAGCTAAACCCCGCATAGCTAAACCTCAACACCAGTAGCTAAACCCCAACGCCAGCCGCTGAGCCCCAACACCAGCCGCTAAATCCCAACGCCAGTAGCTAAACCCCGCCAGTAGAGAAACCCCAACGTCAGTAGAGAAACCCCAACGCCAATATCTAAACCCCGCCAGCCGCGAAAAACCCCAACGCCAGTTGCTCAACCCAAACGCCAGCCTCTAAACCATAACGCCAGCCGCTAAACCCCAACGCCAGTAGCTAAACCCAAACGCCAGTGGCTAAACCCCAACGCCAGTGGCTAAACCCCAATGCCAGCTGCTAAACCATAACGCCAGCCGCTAAACCCCAACGCCAGTAGCTAAACCCAAACGCCAGTGGCTAAACCCCAACGCCAGTGGCTAAACCCCAATGCCAGCTGCTAAACCATAACACCAGCCGCTAAACCCCGACGCCAGATGCTAAACCCCAACCCCAGCCGCTAAACCCCAACCCCAGCCGCTAAACCCCAACGCCAGCATCTATGCCCCAACGCCAGCCGCTATGCCCCAATGCCAGCAGCGATGCCCCAACGCCAGCAGCTATGCCCCAACGCCAGCAGCAAGGCCCCAACGCCAGCAGCTATGCGCCAACGCCAGCCGTTAAATCCCACGTAGCTAAACCCCAATGACAGTAGCTAAACCCCAACACCAGTAGCTAAACTTCAACGCCAGTAGAGAAACCCCAACGCCAGCAGCTAAACCATAACGGCAGCCGCTAAACCCTAACGCCCGCAGCTAAACCCCAACCCCAGCCGCTAAACCCCAACCCCAGCCGCTAAACCCCAACGCCAGCCACTAAACTCCAACGCCAGCAGCTATGCCCCAACGCCAGCAGCTATGCCCCAACGCCAGCAGCAAGGCCCCAACGCCAGCAGCTATGCGCCAACGCCAGCCGTTAAATCCCGCCAGTAGCTGAACCCCAATGACAGTAGCTAAACCCCATCGCCAGTAGCTGAACTTCGCCAGTAGAGAAACCCCAACGCGAAGCTAAACCCCGCCAGCCACGAAACCCCAACGCCAGCCGCTAAACCATAACGCCAGGCGCTAAACCTCGCCAGCCGCTAAACCTCAACGCCAGCCGCTAAACCCCAACGCCAACATCTATGCCCCAACGCCAGCAGCTATGCCCCAACTCCAGCAGCTATGCCCCAAAGCCAGCAGCTATGCCCCAACGCCAGCAGCTATGCCCCAACGCCAGCAGCTATGCCCCAACGCCATACGTGAAACCCCAACGCCAGCCGCTGTACCAGGCTGCCAAGTTTTGTCAGAGCAGTTCAGTCGCTAAATCCCAACGCCAGTAGCTAAACCCCAACACCAGTAGCTAAACCCCAACGCCAGTAGTTAAACCCCAACGCCAGTAGCTAAAGCCCAACGCCAGCTGCTAAACCTCAACGCCAGAAGCTAAACCCCGCCAGTAGCTAAACCCCGCATAGCTAAACCTCAACACCAGTAGCTAAACCCCAACGCCAGCCGCTAAGCCCCAACACCAGCCGCTAAACCCAAACGCCAGTAGCTAAACCCCAACGCCAGATGAAAAACCCCAACGCTAGCCGCAAAACCCCAACGCCAGTAGCTAAACCCCCAGGCCAGCCGCTAAACCCCAACGCCAGTAGCTAAACCTAAACGGCAGCCGCTAGACCCCAACGCCAGCCGCTAAACCTCAACGCCAACATCTATGCCCCAAAGCCAGCCACTATGCCCAACGCCAGCAGTTATGCCCCAACGCCAGCAGCAATGCACCAACGCCAGCAGCTATTCCCCAACACCAGCCGTGGAACCCCAACGCCAGCCGCTGTACCAGGCTGCCAAGATTTGTCAGAGCATTTCAGTATTCTAGTACCTGAAAATTCGCATTTTGCTGTGGAAATTAGTATTTTTACGCGGTGCCATTTTGGTGAAAATGTTTTTTATGTGCGGTCATACCCATGTAAGAGTACAAGAACACATAACTTTGCTACCAATTGACATGTCTTCTATGCACCTTACTTGACAGTACATTCATTGCCATCTCTTTGTATACTTCTGTTTGAACGGCTGCTTCCTGCTTTTAGCACCAGATGATGATGTAGAAGCCATATCCTCCCTCCCCAAACAGTCTGTGACCAATAGTGCTGTGTAAAGGCAATTGCGCTCCAGTTGGTAGTGTTATAATTAGATTCCACAGCACCGTTCGGTTTAAATTCCCACACGCTAAACTGACAGCGCTGCTTAAACCTGTAGCGGGACAGGCAGATCAAAGCTTACAAAAGTAATTATCCAGATCTTGAAATTTAAAATACTAATAATATTGTACAGTATGACTTTTAATATCCTTTCATTTTTTCAGCAGCAAGATGAAACAGGAAGTCGGGCCGAATAAACAAAAATCGTAAAAAGCTTATACATCCTTATTCTTATCACATTTCCGTACAAAATACGGAAAATCCATACTACCTGGTAGCCCTGTTAAACCCCAACACCTGCTGCTAAACCCCAACACCAGTAGCTAAACCCCAACACAGTAGCTAAATCCCAACGCCAGTAGCTAAACCCCAACGCCAGTAGCTAAACCCCAACGCCAGTAGCTAAAGCCCAACGCCAGCTGCTAAACCTCAACGCCAGCAGCTAAACCCCGCCAGTAGCTCAACCCCACGTAGCTAAACCTCAACGCCAATATCTAAACCCCAACGCCAGCCGCTAAGACCCAACGCCAGCCGCTAAATCCCAACGCCAGCAGCTAAACCCCGCCAGTAGCTCAACCCCGCGTAGCTAAACCTCAACGCCAGTAGCTAAACCCCAACACAGTAGCTAAATCCCAACGCCAGTAGCTAAACCCCAACGCCAGTAGCTAAACCCCAACGCCAGTAGCTAAACCCCAACGCCAGTAGCTAAACCCCAACGCCAGTAGCTAAAGCCCAACGCCAGCTGCTAAACCTCAACGCCAGCAGCTAAACCCCGCCAGTGGCTCAACCCCGCGTAGCTAAACCTCAACGCCAGAAGCTAAACCCCAACGCCAGCTGCTAAGACCCAACGCCAGCCGCTAAATCCCAACGCCAGTAGCTAAACCCCAACGCCAGTAGGTAAACCCCAACGCCAGTAGAGAAACCCCAACGCGTAGCTAAACCCCAACGCCAGTAGAGAAACCCCAACGCCAGTAGCTAAACCCTGCCAGCCGCGAAAAACCCCAACGCCAATTGCTAAACCCCGCCAGTAGCTAAACCCCAACGCCAGTGGCTAAACCCCAACGCCAGCTGATAACCCATAACGCCAGCCGCTAAACCCCAACGCCAGACACTAAACCCCAACCCCAGCCGCTAAACCCCAACCGCAGCCGCTAAACCCCAACGCCAGCATCTATGCCCCAACGCCAGCCGCTATGCCCCAATGCCAGCAGCGATGCCCCAACGCCAGCAGCTATGCCCCAACGCCAGCAGCAAGGCCCCAACGCCAGCAGCTATGCCCCAACGCCAGCCGTTAAATCCCGCCAGTAGCTAAACCCCAATGACAGTAGCTAAACCCCAACGCCAGTAGCTAAACTTCAACGCCAGTAGAGAAACCCCAACGCCAGTAGCTAAACCTCGCCAGCCGCGAAACCCCAACGCCAGCAGCTAAACCATAACGGCAGCCGCTAAACCCCAACGCCAGCAGATAAACCCCAACCCCAGCCGCTAAACCCCAACGCCAGCCGCTAAGCCCCAACGCCAGCAGCGATGCCCCAACGCCAGCAGCTATGCCCCAACGCCAGCAGCGATGCCCCAACGCCAGAAGCTACGCCCCAACGCCAGCAGCAAGTCCCCAATGCCAGCGGCTATGCCCCAACGCCAGCAGCAAGGCCCCAACGCCAGCAGCAAGTCCCCAACGCCAGCGGCTATGCGCCAACGCCAACCGTTAAATCCCGCCAGTAGCTAAACCCCAATGACAGTAGCTAAACCCCAACGCGTAGCTAAACTTCAACGCCAGTAGAGAAACCCCAACGCGAAGCTAAACCCCGCCAGCCGCAAAACCCCAACGCCAGCCGCTAAACCATAACGCCAGACGCTAAACCCCAACGCCAGCCGCTAAACCCCAACGCCAGCCGCTAAACCCCAACGCCATCCGCTAAACCCCAACGCCAACATCTATGCCCCAACGCCAACATCTATGCCCCAACGCCAGCAGCTATGCCCCAAAGCCAGCAGCTATGCCCCAACGCCAGCAGCTATGCCCCAACGCCAGCAGCTATGCCCCAACGCCATACGTGAAACCCCAACGCCAGCCGCTGTACCAGGCTGCCAAGTTTTGTCAGAGCAGTTCAGTATTCTAGTCGCTAAATCCCAACGCCAGTAGCTAAACCCCAACGCCAGTAGCTAAACCCCAACGCCAGTAGCTAAACCCCAACGCCAGTAGCTAAAACCCAACGACAGCCGCTAAACCCCAATGCCAGCCGTTAAACCCGAACGCCAGTAGATAAACCCCAAGGCCAGTAGCTAACACCCAACGCCAGTAAATAAAGCCCAACGCCAGCTGCTAAACCTCAACGCCAGCAGCTAAACCACGCCAGTAGCTAAACCCCGCATAGCTAAACCTCAACACCAGTAGCTAAACCCCAACGCCAGCCGCTGAGCCCCAACACTAGCCGCTAAATCCCAACGCCAGTAGCTAAACCCCAACGCCAGTAGCTAAACTTCAACGCCAGTAGAGAAACCCCAACGCGAAGCTAAACCCCGCCAGCCGCAAAACCCCAACGCCAGCCGCTAAACCATAACGCCAGACGCTAAACCCCAACGCCAGCCGCTAAACCCCAACGCCAGCCGCTAAACCCCAACGCCATCCGCTATGCCCCAACGCCAACATCTATGCCCCAACGCCAGCAGCTATGCCCCAAAGCCAGCAGCTATGCCCCAACGCCAGCAGCTATGCCCCAACGCCAGCAGCTATGCCCCAACGCCAGCAGCTATGCCCCAACGCCATACGTGAAACCCCAACGCCAGCCGCTGTACCAGGCTGCCAAGTTTTGTCAGAGCAGTTCAGTATTCTAGTCGCTAAACCCCAACGCCAGTAGCTAAAACCCAACGACAGCCGCTAAACCCCAACGCCAGCCGTTAAACCCGAACGCCAGCCGTTAAACCCGAACGCCAGTAGATAAACCCCAAGGCCAGTAGCTAACACCCAACGCCAGTAAATAAAGCCCAACGCCAGCTGCTAAACCTCAACGCCAGCAGCTAAACCACGCCAGTAGCTAAACCCCGCATAGCTAAACCTCAACACCAGTAGCTAAACCCCAACGCCAGCCGCTGAGCCCCAACACTAGCCGCTAAATCCCAACGCCAGTAGCTAAACCCCAACGCCAGTAGAGAACCCCAATGCCAGTATCTAAACCCCGCCAGCCGCGAAAAACCCCAACGCCAGTTGCTCAACCCAAACGCCAGCCTCTAAACCATAACGCCAGCCGCTAAACCCCAACGCCAGACGCTAAACCCCAACCCCAGCCGCTAAACCCCAACCCCAGCCGCTAAACCCCAACGCCAGCATCTATGCCCCAACGCCAGCCGCTATGCCCCAATGCCAGCAGCGATGCCCCAACGCCAGCAGCTATGCCCCAACGCCAGCAGCAAGGCCCCAACGCCAGCAGCTATGCGCCAACGCCAGCCGTTAAATCCCACGTAGCTAAACCCCAATGACAGTAGCTAAACCCCAACACCAGTAGCTAAACTTCAACGCCAGTAGAGAAACCCCAACGCCAGCAGCTAAACCATAACGGCAGCCGCTAAACCCCAACGCCAGCAGCTAAACCCCAACCCCAGCCGCTAAACCCCAACGCCAGCCACTAAACCCCAACGCCAGCAGCTATGCCCCAACGCCAGCAGCTATGCCCCAACGCCAGCAGCTATGCCCCAACGCCAGCAGCAAGGCCCCAACGCCAGCAGCTATGCGCCAACGCCAGCCGTTAAATCCCGCCAGTAGCTGAACCCCAATGACAGTAGCTAAACCCCAACGCCAGTAGCTAAACCCCAACGCAAGTAGCTAAACCCCAACGCCAGTGGCTAAACCCCAACGCCAGTAGCTAAAGCCCAACGGCAGCTGCTAAACCTCAAAACCAGCAGCTAAAACCCGCCAGTAGCTCAACCCCGCGTAGCTAAACCTCAACGCCAGTAGCTAAACCCCAACGCCAGCCGCTAAGCACCAACGCCAGCCGCTAAATCCCAACGCCAGTAGCTAAACCCCAACGCCAGCAGCTAAACCCCAACGCCAGTAGAGAAACCCCAACGCCAGTAGCTAAACCCTGCCAGCAGCGAAAAACCCCAACGCCAATTGCTAAACCCCAACGCCAGCCGCTAAACCATAACGCCAGCCGCTAAACCCCAACACCAGTAGCTAAACCCCAACGCCAGTGGCTAAACCCCAACGCCAGTGGCTAAACCCCAACGCCAGCTGCTAAACCATAACGCCAGCCGCTAAACCCCAACGCCAGACGCTAAACCCCAACCCCAGCCACTAAACCCCAACCCCAGCCGCTAAACCCCAACGCCAGCATCTATGCCCCAACGCCAGCCGCTATGCCCCAATGCCAGCAGCGATGCCCCAACGCCAGCAGCTATGCCCCAACGCCAGCAGCAAGGCCCCAACGCCAGCAGCTATGCGCCAACGCCAGCTGTTAAATCCCGCCAGTAGCTAAACCCCAATGACAGTAGCTAAACCCCAACGCCAGTAGCTAAACTTCAACGCCAGTAGAGAGACCCCAACGCCAGTAGCTAAACCTCGCCAGCCGCGAAACCCCAACGCCAGCAGCTAAACCATAACGGCAGCCGCTAAACCCCAATGCCAGCAGCTAAATCCCAACCCCAGCCGCTAAACCCCAACGCCAGCCGCTATGCCCAAACGCCAGCAGCGATGCCCCAACGCCAGAAGCTACGCCCCAACGCCATCAGCAACGCCCCAACGCCAGCAGCAAGTCCCCAACGCCAGCGGCTATGCGCCAACGCCAGCCGTTAAATCCCGCCAGTAGCTAAACGCCAATGACAGTAGCTAAACCCCAACGCCAGTAGCTAAACTTCAACGCCAGTAAAGAAACCCCGCGAAGCTAAACCCCGCCAGCCGCAAAACCCCAACGCCAGCCGCTAAACCATAACGCCAGCCGCTAAACCCCAAAGCAAGCCGCTAAACCCCAACGCCAGCCGCTATACCCCGTCAGCAGCTAAACCCCGCCAGCCGCTACTCCGACAGCATCTATGCCTCAACGCCAGCAGCTATGCCCCAAGGCAAGCAGCTATGCCCCAACGCCAGCAGCTATGCCCCAACGCCAGCGGCTATGCCCCAACGCCAGCCGCTAAATCCCAATGCCAGTAGCTAAACTCCAATGAAAATAGCTAAACCCCAACGCCAGAAACTAAACCCCAACGCGACTAGAGAAACCCCAACGCGAAGCTAAACCCGGCCAGCCGCGAAACCCCGCCAGCCGCTTAACCATAACGCCAGCCGCTAAACCCCAACGCCAGCCGCTAAACCCCAACGCCAGCCGCTAAACCCCAACGCCAGCCGCTAAACCCCAACATCTATGCCCCAACGCCAACATCTATGCCCTAACGCCAGCAGCTATGCCCCAAAGCCAGCAGCTGTGCCCCAACGCCAGCCGCTAAATCCCAACGCCAGTAGCTAAACCCCAATGAAAATAGCTAAACCCCAACGCCAGAAGCTAAACCCCAACACCAGTAGAGAAACCCCAACGCGAAGCTAAACCCCGCCAGCCGCGAAACCCCGCCAGCCGCTTAACCATAACGCCAGCCGCTAAACCCCAACGCCAGCCGCTAAACCCCAATCTATGCCCCAATGCCAACATCTATGCCCTAACGCCAGCAGCTATGCCCCAACGCCAGCAGCTATGCCCCAACGCCAGCAGCTATGCCCCAACGCCAGCAGCTATGCCCCAACGCCATACGTGAAACCCCAACGCCAGCCGCTGTACCAGGCTGCCAAGTTTTGTCGGAGCAGTTCAGTATTCTAGTCGCTAAATCCCAACGCCAGTAGCTAAACCCCAACACCAGTAGCTAAACCCCAACGACAGCCGCTAAACCCCAACGCCAGCTGTTAAACCCCAACGCCAGTAGCTAAACCCCAAGGCCAGTAGCTAACACCCAACGCCAGTAACTAAAGCCCAACGCCAGCAGCTAAAGCCCAACGCCAGCTGCTAAACCTCAACGCCAGCAGCTAAACCCCGCCAGTAGCTAAACCCCGCATAGCTAAACCTCAACACCAGTAGCTAAACCCCAACGCCAGCCGCTAAGCCCCAACACCAGCCGCTAAATCCCAACGCCAGTAGCTAAACCCCAATGCCAGTAGAGAAACCCCAACGCCAGTAGTGAAACCCCAATGCCAGTATCTAAACCACGCCAGCCGCGAAAAACCCCAACGCCAGTTGCTAAACCCCAACGCCAGCCGCTAAACCATAACGCCAGCCGCTAAACCCCAACGCCAGTAGCTAAACCGCAACGCCAGTAGCTAAACCCAAACGCCAGTGGCTAAACCCCAACGCCAGCATCTATGCCCCAACGCCAGCCGCTATGCCCCAATGCCAGCAGCGATGCCCCAACGCCAGCAGCTATGCCCCAACGCCAGCAGCTGTGCGCCAACGCCAGCCGTTAAATCCCGCCAGTAGCTAAACCCCAATGACAGTAGCTAAACCCCAACACCAGTAGCTAAACTTCAACGTCAGTAGAGAAACCCCAACGCCAGCAGCTAAACCATAACGGCAGCCGCTAAACCCTAACGCCCGCAGCTAAACCCCAACCCCAGCCGCTAAACCCCAACCCCAGCCGCTAAACCCCAACGCCAGCCACTAAACTCCAACGCCAGCAGCTATGCCCCAACGCCAGCAGCTATGCCCCAACACCAGCAGCAAGGCCCCAACGCCAGCAGCTATGCGCCAACGCCAGCCGTTAAATCCCGCCAGTAGCTGAACCCCAATGACAGTAGCTAAACCCCATCGCCAGTAGCTGAACTTCGCCAGTAGAGAAACCCCAACGCGAAGCTAAACCCCGCCAGCCACGAAACCCCAACGCCAGCCGCTAAACCATAACGCCAGGCGCTAAACCTCGCCAGCCGCTAAACCTCAACGCCAGCCGCTAAACCCCAACGCCAACATCTATGCCCCAACGCCAGCAGCTATGCCCCAACTCCAGCAGCTATGCCCCAAAGCCAGCAGCTATGCCCCAACGCCAGCAGCTATGCCCCAACGCCAGCAGCTATGCCCCAACGCCATACGTGAAACCCCAACGCCAGCCGCTGTACCAGGCTGCCAAGTTTTGTCAGAGCAGTTCAGTCGCTAAATCCCAACGCCAGTAGCTAAACCCCAACACCAGTAGCTAAACCCCAACGCCAGTAGTTAAACCCCAACGCCAGTAGCTAAAGCCCAACGCCAGCTGCTAAACCTCAACGCCAGAAGCTAAACCCCGCCAGTAGCTAAACCCCGCATAGCTAAACCTCAACACCAGTAGCTAAACCCCAACGCCAGCCGCTAAGCCCCAACACCAGCCGCTAAACCCAAACGCCAGTAGCTAAACCCCAACGCCAGATGAAAAACCCCAACGCTAGCCGCAAAACCCCAACGCCAGTAGCTAAACCCCCAGGCCAGCCGCTAAACCCCAACGCCAGTAGCTAAACCTAAACGGCAGCCGCTAGACCCCAACGCCAGCCGCTAAACCTCAACGCCAACATCTATGCCCCAAAGCCAGCCACTATGCCCAACGCCAGCAGTTATGCCCCAACGCCAGCAGCAATGCACCAACGCCAGCAGCTATTCCCCAACACCAGCCGTGGAACCCCAACGCCAGCCGCTGTACCAGGCTGCCAAGATTTGTCAGAGCATTTCAGTATTCTAGTACCTGAAAATTCGCATTTTGCTGTGGAAATTAGTATTTTTACGCGGTGCCATTTTGGTGAAAATGTTTTTTATGTGCGGTCATACCCATGTAAGAGTACAAGAACACATAACTTTGCTACCAATTGACATGTCTTCTATGCACCTTACTTGACAGTACATTCATTGCCATCTCTTTGTATACTTCTGTTTGAACGGCTGCTTCCTGCTTTTAGCACCAGATGATGATGTAGAAGCCATATCCTCCCTCCCCAAACAGTCTGTGACCAATAGTGCTGTGTAAAGGCAATTGCGCTCCAGTTGGTAGTGTTATAATTAGATTCCACAGCACCGTTCGGTTTAAATTCCCACACGCTAAACTGACAGCGCTGCTTAAACCTGTAGCGGGACAGGCAGATCAAAGCTTACAAAAGTAATTATCCAGATCTTGAAATTTAAAATACTAATAATATTGTACAGTATGACTTTTAATATCCTTTCATTTTTTCAGCAGCAAGATGAAACAGGAAGTCGGGCCGAATAAACAAAAATCGTAAAAAGCTTATACATCCTTATTCTTATCACATTTCCGTACAAAATACGGAAAATCCATACTACCTGGTAGCCCTGTTAAACCCCAACACCTGCTGCTAAACCCCAACACCAGTAGCTAAACCCCAACACAGTAGCTAAATCCCAACGCCAGTAGCTAAACCCCAACGCCAGTAGCTAAACCCCAACGCCAGTAGCTAAACCCCAACGCCAGTAGCTAAAGCCCAACGCCAGCTGCTAAACCTCAACGCCAGCAGCTAAACCCCGCCAGTAGCTCAACCCCACGTAGCTAAACCTCAACGCCAATATCTAAACCCCAACGCCAGCCGCTAAGACCCAACGCCAGCCGCTAAATCCCAACGCCAGCAGCTAAACCCCGCCAGTAGCTCAACCCCGCGTAGCTAAACCTCAACGCCAGTAGCTAAACCCCAACACAGTAGCTAAATCCCAACGCCAGTAGCTAAACCCCAACGCCAGTAGCTAAACCCCAACGCCAGTAGCTAAACCCCAACGCCAGTAGCTAAACCCCAACGCCAGTAGCTAAAGCCCAACGCCAGCTGCTAAACCTCAACGCCAGCAGCTAAACCCCGCCAGTGGCTCAACCCCGCGTAGCTAAACCTCAACGCCAGAAGCTAAACCCCAACGCCAGCTGCTAAGACCCAACGCCAGCCGCTAAATCCCAACGCCAGTAGCTAAACCCCAACGCCAGTAGGTAAACCCCAACGCGTAGCTAAACCCCAACGCCAGTAGAGAAACCCCAACGCCAGTAGCTAAACCCTGCCAGCCGCGAAAAACCCCAACGCCAATTGCTAAACCCCGCCAGTAGCTAAACCCCAACGCCAGTGGCTAAACCCCAACGCCAGTGGCTAAACCCCAACGCCAGCTGATAACCCATAACGCCAGCCGCTAAACCCCAACGCCAGACACTAAACCCCAACCCCAGCCGCTAAACCCCAACCGCAGCCGCTAAACCCCAACGCCAGCATCTATGCCCCAACGCCAGCCGCTATGCCCCAATGCCAGCAGCGATGCCCCAACGCCAGCAGCTATGCCCCAACGCCAGCAGCAAGGCCCCAACGCCAGCAGCTATGCCCCAACGCCAGCCGTTAAATCCCGCCAGTAGCTAAACCCCAATGACAGTAGCTAAACCCCAACGCCAGTAGCTAAACTTCAACGCCAGTAGAGAAACCCCAACGCCAGTAGCTAAACCTCGCCAGCCGCGAAACCCCAACGCCAGCAGCTAAACCATAACGGCAGCCGCTAAACCCCAACGCCAGCAGATAAACCCCAACCCCAGCCGCTAAACCCCAACGCCAGCCGCTAAGCCCCAACGCCAGCAGCGATGCCCCAACGCCAGCAGCTATGCCCCAACGCCACCAGCGATGCCCCAACGCCAGAAGCTACGCCCCAACGCCAGCAGCAAGTCCCCAATGCCAGCGGCTATGCCCCAACGCCAGCAGCAAGGCCCCAACGCCAGCAGCAAGTCCCCAACGCCAGCGGCTATGCGCCAACGCCAGCCGTTAAATCCCGCCAGTAGCTAAACCCCAATGACAGTAGCTAAACCCCAACGCGTAGCTAAACTTCAACGCCAGTAGAGAAACCCCAACGCGAAGCTAAACCCCGCCAGCCGCAAAACCCCAACGCCAGCCGCTAAACCATAACCCCAGACGCTAAACCCCAACGCCAGCCGCTAAACCCCAACGCCAGCCGCTAAACCCCAACGCCATCCGCTAAACCCCAACGCCAACATCTATGCCCCAACGCCAACATCTATGCCCCAACGCCAGCAGCTATGCCCCAAAGCCAGCAGCTATGCCCCAACGCCAGCAGCTATGCCCCAACGCCAGCAGCTATGCCCCAACGCCATACGTGAAACCCCAACGCCAGCCGCTGTACCAGGCTGCCAAGTTTTGTCAGAGCAGTTCAGTATTCTAGTCGCTAAATCCCAACGCCAGTAGCTAAACCCCAACGCCAGTAGCTAAACCCCAACGCCAGTAGCTAAACCCCAACGCCAGTAGCTAAAACCCAACGACAGCCGCTAAACCCCAATGCCAGCCGTTAAACCCGAACGCCAGTAGATAAACCCCAAGGCCAGTAGCTAACACCCAACGCCAGTAAATAAAGCCCAACGCCAGCTGCTAAACCTCAACGCCAGCAGCTAAACCACGCCAGTAGCTAAACCCCGCATAGCTAAACCTCAACACCAGTAGCTAAACCCCAACGCCAGCCGCTGAGCCCCAACACTAGCCGCTAAATCCCAACGCCAGTAGCTAAACCCCAACGCCAGTAGCTAAACTTCAACGCCAGTAGAGAAACCCCAACGCGAAGCTAAACCCCGCCAGCCGCAAAACCCCAACGCCAGCCGCTAAACCATAACGCCAGACGCTAAACCCCAACGCCAGCCGCTAAACCCCAACGCCAGCCGCTAAACCCCAACGCCATCCGCTATGCCCCAACGCCAACATCTATGCCCCAACGCCAGCAGCTATGCCCCAAAGCCAGCAGCTATGCCCCAACGCCAGCAGCTATGCCCCAACGCCAGCAGCTATGCCCCAACGCAAGCAGCTATGCCCCAACGCCATACGTGAAACCCCAACGCCAGCCGCTGTACCAGGCTGCCAAGTTTTGTCAGAGCAGTTCAGTATTCTAGTCGCTAAATCCCAACGCCAGTAGCTAAACCCCAACGCCAGTAGCTAAAACCCAACGACAGCCGCTAAACCCCAACGCCAGCCGTTAAACCCGAACGCCAGTAGATAAACCCCAAGGCCAGTAGCTAACACCCAACGCCAGTAAATAAAGCCCAACGCCAGCTGCTAAACCTCAACGCCAGCAGCTAAACCACGCCAGTAGCTAAACCCCGCATAGCTAAACCTCAACACCAGTAGCTAAACCCCAACGCCAGCCGCTGAGCCCCAACACTAGCCGCTAAATCCCAACGCCAGTAGCTAAACCCCAACGCCAGTAGAGAACCCCAACGCCAGTAGCTAAACCCTGCCAGCCGCGAAAAACCCCAACGCCAATTGCTAAACCCCGCCAGTAGCTAAACCCCAACGCCAGTGGCTAAACCCCAACGCCAGTGGCTAAACCCCAACGCCAGCTGATAACCCATAACGCCAGCCGCTAAACCCCAACGCCAGACACTAAACCCCAACCCCAGCCGCTAAACCCCAACCGCAGCCGCTAAACCCCAACGCCAGCATCTATGCCCCAACGCCAGCCGCTATGCCCCAATGCCAGCAGCGATGCCCCAACGCCAGCAGCTATGCCCCAACGCCAGCAGCAAGGCCCCAACGCCAGCAGCTATGCCCCAACGCCAGCCGTTAAATCCCGCCAGTAGCTAAACCCCAATGACAGTAGCTAAACCCCAACGCCAGTAGCTAAACTTCAACGCCAGTAGAGAAACCCCAACGCCAGTAGCTAAACCTCGCCAGCCGCGAAACCCCAACGCCAGCAGCTAAACCATAACGGCAGCCGCTAAACCCCAACGCCAGCAGATAAACCCCAACCCCAGCCGCTAAACCCCAACGCCAGCCGCTAAGCCCCAACGCCAGCAGCGATGCCCCAACGCCAGCAGCTATGCCCCAACGCCAGCAGCGATGCCCCAACGCCAGAAGCTACGCCCCAACGCCAGCAGCAAGTCCCCAATGCCAGCGGCTATGCCCCAACGCCAGCAGCAAGTCCCCAACGCCAGCGGCTATGCGCCAACGCCAGCCGTTAAATCCCGCCAGTAGCTAAACCCCAATGACAGTAGCTAAACCCCAACGCGTAGCTAAACTTCAACGCCAGTAGAGAAACCCCAACGCGAAGCTAAACCCCGCCAGCCGCAAAACCCCAACGCCAGCCGCTAAACCATAACGCCAGACGCTAAACCCCAACGCCAGCCGCTAAACCCCAACGCCAGCCGCTAAACCCCAATGCCATCCGCTAAACCCCAACGCCAACATCTATGCCCCAACGCCAACATCTATGCCCCAACGCCAGCAGCTATGCCCCAAAGCCAGCAGCTATGCCCCAACGCCAGCAGCTATGCCCCAACGCCAGCAGCTATGCCCCAACGCCATACGTGAAACCCCAACGCCAGCCGCTGTACCAGGCTGCCAAGTTTTGTCAGAGCAGTTCAGTATTCTAGTCGCTAAATCCCAACGCCAGTAGCTAAACCCCAACGCCAGTAGCTAAACCCCAACGCCAGTAGCTAAACCCCAACGCCAGTAGCTAAAACCCAACGACAGCCGCTAAACCCCAATGCCAGCCGTTAAACCCGAACGCCAGTAGATAAACCCCAAGGCCAGTAGCTAACACCCAACGCCAGTAAATAAAGCCCAACGCCAGCTGCTAAACCTCAACGCCAGCAGCTAAACCACGCCAGTAGCTAAACCCCGCATAGCTAAACCTCAACACCAGTAGCTAAACCCCAACGCCAGCCGCTGAGCCCCAACACTAGCCGCTAAATCCCAACGCCAGTAGCTAAACCCCAACGCCAGTAGCTAAACTTCAACGCCAGTAGAGAAACCCCAACGCGAAGCTAAACCCCGCCAGCCGCAAAACCCCAACGCCAGCCGCTAAACCATAACGCCAGACGCTAAACCCCAACGCCAGCCGCTAAACCCCAACGCCAGCCGCTAAGCCCCAACGCCATCCGCTATGCCCCAACGCCAACATCTATGCCCCAACGCCAGCAGCTATGCCCCAAAGCCAGCAGCTATGCCCCAACGCCAGCAGCTATGCCCCAACGCCAGCAGCTATGCCCCAACGCCAGCAGCTATGCCCCAACGCCATACGTGAAACCCCAACGCCAGCCGCTGTACCAGGCTGCCAAGTTTTGTCAGAGCAGTTCAGTATTCTAGTCGCTAAATCCCAACGCCAGTAGCTAAACCCCAACGCCAGTAGCTAAAACCCAACGACAGCCGCTAAACCCCAACGCCAGCCGTTAAACCCGAACGCCAGTAGATAAACCCCAAGGCCAGTAGCTAACACCCAACGCCAGTAAATAAAGCCCAACGCCAGCTGCTAAACCTCAACGCCAGCAGCTAAACCACGCCAGTAGCTAAACCCCGCATAGCTAAACCTCAACACCAGTAGCTAAACCCCAACGCCAGCCGCTGAGCCCCAACACTAGCCGCTAAATCCCAACGCCAGTAGCTAAACCCCAACGCCAGTAGAGAACCCCAATGCCAGTATCTAAACCCCGCCAGCCGCGAAAAACCCCAACGCCAGTTGCTCAACCCAAACGCCAGCCTCTAAACCATAACGCCAGCCGCTAAACCCCAACGCCAGACGCTAAACCCCAACCCCAGCCGCTAAACCCCAACCCCAGCCGCTAAACCCCAACGCCAGCATCTATGCCCCAACGCCAGCCGCTATGCCCCAATGCCAGCAGCGATGCCCCAACGCCAGCAGCTATGCCCCAACGCCAGCAGCAAGGCCCCAACGCCAGCAGCTATGCGCCAACGCCAGCCGTTAAATCCCACGTAGCTAAACCCCAATGACAGTAGCTAAACCCCAACACCAGTAGCTAAACTTCAACGCCAGTAGAGAAACCCCAACGCCAGCAGCTAAACCATAACGGCAGCCGCTAAACCCCAACGCCAGCAGCTAAACCCCAACCCCAGCCGCTAAACCCCAACGCCAGCCACTAAACCCCAACGCCAGCAGCTATGCCCCAACGCCAGCAGCTATGCCCCAACGCCAGCAGCTATGCCCCAACGCCAGCAGCAAGGCCCCAACGCCAGCAGCTATGCGCCAACGCCAGCCGTTAAATCCCACCAGTAGCTGAACCCCAATGACAGTAGCTAAACCCCAACGCCAGTAGCTAAACCCCAACGCAAGTAGCTAAACCCCAACGCCAGTGGCTAAACCCCAACGCCAGTAGCTAAAGCCCAACGGCAGCTGCTAAACCTCAAAACCAGCAGCTAAAACCCGCCAGTAGCTCAACCCCGCGTAGCTAAACCTCAACGCCAGTAGCTAAACCCCAACGCCAGCCGCTAAGCACCAACGCCAGCCGCTAAATCCCAACGCCAGTAGCTAAACCCCAACGCCAGCAGCTAAACCCCAACGCCAGTAGAGAAACCCCAACGCCAGTAGCTAAACCCTGCCAGCAGCGAAAAACCCCAACGCCAATTGCTAAACCCCAACGCCAGCCGCTAAACCATAACGCCAGCCGCTAAACCCCAACACCAGTAGCTAAACCCCAACGCCAGTGGCTAAACCCCAACGCCAGTGGCTAAACCCCAACGCCAGCTGCTAAACCATAACGCCAGCCGCTAAACCCCAACGCCAGACGCTAAACCCCAACCCCAGCCACTAAACCCCAACCCCAGCCGCTAAACCCCAACGCCAGCATCTATGCCCCAACGCCAGCCGCTATGCCCCAATGCCAGCAGCGATGCCCCAACGCCAGCAGCTATGCCCCAACGCCAGCAGCAAGGCCCCAACGCCAGCAGCTATGCGCCAACGCCAGCTGTTAAATCCCGCCAGTAGCTAAACCCCAATGACAGTAGCTAAACCCCAACGCCAGTAGCTAAACTTCAACGCCAGTAGAGAAACCCCAACGCGAAGCTAAACCCCGCCAGCCGCAAAACCCCAACGCCAGCCGCTAAACCATAACGCCAGACGCTAAACCCCAACGCCAGCCGCTAAACCCCAACGCCAGCCGCTAAACCCCAACGCCATCCGCTATGCCCCAACGCCAACATCTATGCCCCAACGCCAGCAGCTATGCCCCAAAGCCAGCAGCTATGCCCCAACGCCAGCAGCTATGCCCCAACGCCAGCAGCTATGCCCCAACGCCAGCAGCTATGCCCCAACGCCATACGTGAAACCCCAACGCCAGCCGCTGTACCAGGCTGCCAAGTTTTGTCAGAGCAGTTCAGTATTCTAGTCGCTAAATCCCAACGCCAGTAGCTAAACCCCAACGCCAGTAGCTAAAACCCAACGACAGCCGCTAAACCCCAACGCCAGCCGTTAAACCCGAACGCCAGTAGATAAACCCCAAGGCCAGTAGCTAACACCCAACGCCAGTAAATAAAGCCCAACGCCAGCTGCTAAACCTCAACGCCAGCAGCTAAACCACGCCAGTAGCTAAACCCCGCATAGCTAAACCTCAACACCAGTAGCTAAACCCCAACGCCAGCCGCTGAGCCCCAACACTAGCCGCTAAATCCCAACGCCAGTAGCTAAACCCCAACGCCAGTAGAGAACCCCAATGCCAGTATCTAAACCCCGCCAGCCGCGAAAAACCCCAACGCCAGTTGCTCAACCCAAACGCCAGCCTCTAAACCATAACGCCAGCCGCTAAACCCCAACGCCAGACGCTAAACCCCAACCCCAGCCGCTAAACCCCAACCCCAGCCGCTAAACCCCAACGCCAGCATCTATGCCCCAACGCCAGCCGCTATGCCCCAATGCCAGCAGCGATGCCCCAACGCCAGCAGCTATGCCCCAACGCCAGCATCTATGCCCCAACGCCAGCCGCTATGCCCCAATGCCAGCAGCGATGCCCCAACGCCAGCAGCTATGCCCCAACGCCAGCAGCAAGGCCCCAACGCCAGCAGCTATGCGCCAACGCCAGCTGTTAAATCCCGCCAGTAGCTAAACCCCAATGACAGTAGCTAAACCCCAACGCCAGTAGCTAAACTTCAACGCCAGTAGAGAAACCCCAACGCGAAGCTAAACCCCGCCAGCCGCAAAACCCCAACGCCAGCCGCTAAACCATAACGCCAGACGCTAAACCCCAACGCCAGCCGCTAAACCCCAACGCCAGCCGCTAAACCCCAACGCCATCCGCTATGCCCCAACGCCAACATCTATGCCCCAACGCCAGCAGCTATGCCCCAAAGCCAGCAGCTATGCCCCAACGCCAGCAGCTATGCCCCAACGCCAGCAGCTATGCCCCAACGCCAGCAGCTATGCCCCAACGCCATACGTGAAACCCCAACGCCAGCCGCTGTACCAGGCTGCCAAGTTTTGTCAGAGCAGTTCAGTATTCTAGTCGCTAAATCCCAACGCCAGTAGCTAAACCCCAACGCCAGTAGCTAAAACCCAACGACAGCCGCTAAACCCCAACGCCAGCCGTTAAACCCGAACGCCAGTAGATAAACCCCAAGGCCAGTAGCTAACACCCAACGCCAGTAAATAAAGCCCAACGCCAGCTGCTAAACCTCAACGCCAGCAGCTAAACCACGCCAGTAGCTAAACCCCGCATAGCTAAACCTCAACACCAGTAGCTAAACCCCAACGCCAGCCGCTGAGCCCCAACACTAGCCGCTAAATCCCAACGCCAGTAGCTAAACCCCAACGCCAGTAGAGAACCCCAATGCCAGTATCTAAACCCCGCCAGCCGCGAAAAACCCCAACGCCAGTTGCTCAACCCAAACGCCAGCCTCTAAACCATAACGCCAGCCGCTAAACCCCAACGCCAGACGCTAAACCCCAACCCCAGCCGCTAAACCCCAACCCCAGCCGCTAAACCCCAACGCCAGCATCTATGCCCCAACGCCAGCCGCTATGCCCCAATGCCAGCAGCGATGCCCCAACGCCAGCAGCTATGCCCCAACGCCAGCAGCAAGGCCCCAACGCCAGCAGCTATGCGCCAACGCCAGCCGTTAAATCCCACGTAGCTAAACCCCAATGACAGTAGCTAAACCCCAACACCAGTAGCTAAACTTCAACGCCAGTAGAGAAACCCCAACGCCAGCAGCTAAACCATAACGGCAGCCGCTAAACCCCAACGCCAGCAGCTAAACCCCAACCCCAGCCGCTAAACCCCAACGCCAGCCACTAAACCCCAACGCCAGCAGCTATGCCCCAACGCCAGCAGCTATGCCCCAACGCCAGCAGCTATGCCCCAACGCCAGCAGCAAGGCCCCAACGCCAGCAGCTATGCGCCAACGCCAGCCGTTAAATCCCACCAGTAGCTGAACCCCAATGACAGTAGCTAAACCCCAACGCCAGTGGCTAAACCCCAACGCAAGTAGCTAAACCCCAACGCCAGTGGCTAAACCCCAACGCCAGTAGCTAAAGCCCAACGGCAGCTGCTAAACCTCAAAACCAGCAGCTAAAACCCGCCAGTAGCTCAACCCCGCGTAGCTAAACCTCAACGCCAGTAGCTAAACCCCAACGCCAACCGCTAAGCACCAACGCCAGCCGCTAAATCCCAACGCCAGTAGCTAAACCCCAACGCCAGCAGCTAAACCCCAACGCCAGTAGAGAAACCCCAACGCCAGTAGCTAAACCCTGCCAGCAGCGAAAAACCCCAACGCCAATTGCTAAACCCCAACGCCAGCCGCTAAACCATAACGCCAGCCGCTAAACCCCAACACCAGTAGCTAAACCCCAACGCCAGTGGCTAAACCCCAACGCCAGTGGCTAAACCCCAACGCCAGCTGCTAAACCATAACGCCAGCCGCTAAACCCCAACGCCAGACGCTAAACCCCAACCCCAGCCACTAAACCCCAACCCCAGCCGCTAAACCCCAACGCCAGCATCTATGCCCCAACGCCAGCCGCTATGCCCCAATGCCAGCAGCGATGCCCCAACGCCAGCAGCTATGCCCCAACGCCAGCAGCAAGGCCCCAACGCCAGCAGCTATGCGCCAACGCCAGCTGTTAAATCCCGCCAGTAGCTAAACCCCAATGACAGTAGCTAAACCCCAACGCCAGTAGCTAAACTTCAACGCCAGTAGAGAGACCCCAACGCCAGTAGCTAAACCTCGCCAGCCGCGAAACCCCAACGCCAGCAGCTAAACCATAACGGCAGCCGCTAAACCCCAATGCCAGCAGCTAAATCCCAACCCCAGCCGCTAAACCCCAACGCCAGCCGCTATGCCCCAACGCCAGCAGCGATGCCCCAACGCCAGAAGCTACGCCCCAACGCCATCAGCAACGCCCCAACGCCAGCAGCAAGTCCCCAACGCCAGCGGCTATGCGCCAACGCCAGCCGTTAAATCCCGCCAGTAGCTAAACGCCAATGACAGTAGCTAAACCCCAACGCCAGTAGCTAAACTTCAACGCCAGTAAAGAAACCCCGCGAAGCTAAACCCCGCCAGCCGCAAAACCCCAACGCCAGCCGCTAAACCATAACGCCAGCCGCTAAACCCCAAAGCAAGCCGCTAAACCCCAACGCCAGCCGCTATACCCCGTCAGCAGCTAAACCCCGCCAGCCGCTAAACTCCGACAGCATCTATGCCTCAACGCCAGCAGCTATGCCCCAAGGCAAGCAGCTATGCCCCAACGCCAGCAGCTATGCCCCAACGCCAGCGGCTATGCCCCAACGCCAGCCGCTAAATCCCAATGCCAGTAGCTAAACTCCAATGAAAATAGCTAAACCCCAACGCCAGAAACTAAACCCCAACGCGACTAGAGAAACCCCAACGCGAAGCTAAACCCGGCCAGCCGCGAAACCCCGCCAGCCGCTTAACCATAACGCCAGCCGCTAAACCCCAACGCCAGCCGCTAAACCCCAACGCCAGCCGCTAAACCCCAACGCCAGCCGCTAAACCCCAACATCTATGCCCCAACGCCAACATCTATGCCCTAACGCCAGCAGCTATGCCCCAAAGCCAGCAGCTGTGCCCCAACGCCAGCCGCTAAATCCCAACGCCAGTAGCTAAACCCCAATGAAAATAGCTAAACCCCAACGCCAGAAGCTAAACCCCAACACCAGTAGAGAAACCCCAACGCGAAGCTAAACCCCGCCAGCCGCGAAACCCCGCCAGCCGCCTAACCATAACGCCAGCCGCTAAACCCCAACGCCAGCCGCTAAACCCCAATCTATGCCCCAATGCCAACATCTATGCCCTAACGCCAGCAGCTATGCCCCAACGCCAGCAGCTATGCCCCAACGCCAGCAGCTATGCCCCAACGCCAGCAGCTATGCCCCAACGCCATACGTGAAACCCCAACGCCAGCCGCTGTACCAGGCTGCCAAGTTTTGTCGGAGCAGTTCAGTATTCTAGTCGCTAAATCCCAACGCCAGTAGCTAAACCCCAACACCAGTAGCTAAACCCCAACGACAGCCGCTAAACCCCAACGCCAGCTGTTAAACCCCAACGCCAGTAGCTAAACCCCAAGGCCAGTAGCTAACACCCAACGCCAGTAACTAAAGCCCAACGCCAGCAGCTAAAGCCCAACGGCAGCTGCTAAACCTCAACGCCAGCAGCTAAACCCCGCCAGTAGCTAAACCCCGCATAGCTAAACCTCAACACCAGTAGCTAAACCCCAACGCCAGCCGCTAAGCCCCAACACCAGCCGCTAAATCCCAACGCCAGTAGCTAAACCCCAATGCCAGTAGAGAAACCCCAACGCCAGTAGTGAAACCCCAATGCCAGTATCTAAACCACGCCAGCCGCGAAAAACCCCAACGCCAGTTGCTAAACCCCAACGCCAGCCGCTAAACCATAACGCCAGCCGCTAAACCCCAACGCCAGTAGCTAAACCGCAACGCCAGTAGTTAAACCCAAACGCCAGTGGCTAAACCCCAACGCCAGCATCTATGCCCCAACGCCAGCCGCTATGCCCCAATGCCAGCAGCGATGCCCCAACGCCAGCAGCTATGCCCCAACGCCAGCAGCTGTGCGCCAACGCCAGCCGTTAAATCCCGCCAGTAGCTAAACCCCAATGACAGTAGCTAAACCCCAACACCAGTAGCTAAACTTCAACGCCAGTAGAGAAACCCCAACGCCAGTAGCTAAACCCCGCCAGCCGCGAAACCCCAACGCCAGCAGCTAAACCATAACGGCAGCCGCTAAACCCCGCCAGCAGCTAAACCCCAACCCCAGCCGCTAAACCCCAACGCCAGCCGCTAAACCCCAGCGCCAGCCGCTAAACCCCAACGCCAGCAGCGATGCCCCAACGCCAGCAACGACGCCCCAACGCCAGCAGCAAGGCCCCAACGCCAGCAGCTATGCGCCAACGCCAGCCGTTCAATCCCGCCAGTAGCTAAACCCCAATGACAGTAGCTAAACCCCATCGCCGATAGCTGAACTTCGCCATTAGAGAAACCCCAAAGCGAAGCTAAACCCCGCCAGCCGCGAAACCCCAACGCCAGCAGCTAAACCATGACACCAGCCGCTAAACACCAACGCCAGCTGCGAAACCCCAACGCCAGCAGCTAAACCATGACACCAGCCGCTAAACACCAACGCCAGCTGCTAAACCCCAATGCCAGTAGCTATACCCCAACGCCAGTAGCTAAACCCCAACGCCAGTACCTAAACCCCAACGCCAGCCGCTAAACCATAACGCCAGCTGCGAAACCCCAATGCCAGCCTCTAAACCCCAACGCCAGTGACTAAACCCCAACGCCAGCTGCTAAACCATAACGCCAGTAGCTAAACCCCAATGACAGTAGCTGAACCCCAACGCCAGTAGCTAAACTTCAACGCCAGTAGAGAAACCCCAACGCGAAGCTAAACCCCGCCAGCCGCGAAACCCCAACGCCAGCCGCTAAACCATAACGCCAGCCGCTAAACCCCAACGCCAGCCGCTAAACCCCAACGCCAGCCGCTAAACCCCAACGCCAACATCTATGCCCCAACGCCAGCCGCTATGCCCCAACTCCAGCAGCTATGCCCCAAAGCCAGCAGCTGCCCCAATGCCAGCAGCTATGCCCCAACGCCAGCAGCTATGCCCCAACGCCATACGTGAAATCCCAATGCCAGCCGCTGTACCAGGCTGCCGTTTTGTCAGAGCAGTTCAGTATTCTAGTCGCTAAATCCCAACGCCAGTAGCTAAATCACAACGCCAGTAGCTAAACCCCAACGCCAGTAGCTAAACCCCAACGCCAGTAGCTAAAGCCCAACGCCAGTAGCTAAAGCCCAACGCCAGCAGCTAAACCCCGCCAGTAGCTAAACCCCGCATAGCTAAACCTCAACACCAGTAGCTAAACCCCAACGCCAGCCGCTAAGCCCCAACACCAGCTGCTAAATCCCAACGCCAGTAGCTAAACCCCAACGCCAGTAGAGAAACCCCAACGCCAGTAGCTAAACCCCGCCAGCCACGAAAAACCCCAACGCCAGTTGCTAAACCCCAACGCCAGCCGCTAAACCATAACGCCAGCCGCTAAACCCCAACGCCAGTAGCTAAACCCCAACGCCAGTAGCTAAACCCCAACGCCAGTAGCTAAAGCCCAACGCCAGCTGCTAAACCTCAACGCCAGCAGCTAAACCCCGCCAGTAGCTAAACCCCGCATAGCTAAACCTCAACACCAGTAGCTAAACCCCAACGCCAGCCGCTAAGCCCCAACACCAGCCGCTAAATCCCAACACCAGCCGCTAAGCCCCAACACCAGCCGCTAAACCCCGCCAGCTGCTAAACCATAACACCAGTCGCTAAACCCAAATGACAGTAGCTAAAGCCCAACGCCAGCTGCTAAACCTCAACGCCAGCAGCTAAAGCCCGCCAGTAGCTAAACCCCGCATAGCTAAACCTCAACACCAGTAGCTAAACCCCGCCAGCCACTAAGCCCCAACACCAGCTGCTAAATCCCAACGCCAGTAGCTAAACCCCAACGCCAGTAGAGAAACCCCAACGCCTGTAGAGAAACCCCAACGCCAGTAGCTAAACCCCGCCAGCCGCGAAAACCCCAACGCCAGTTGCTAAACCCCAACGCCAGCCGCTAAACCATAACGCCAGCCGCTAAACCCCAACGCCAGTAGCTAAACCGCAACGCCAGTAGCTAAACCCCAACGCCAGTAGCTAAACCCCAGCGCCAGTAGCTAAACCCCAACGCCAGCCGCTAAACCATAATGCCAGCTGCGAAACCCCAATGCCAGCCTCTAAACCCCAACGCCAGTGGCTAAACCCCAACGCCAGCTGCTAAACCATATCGCCAGTAGCTAAACCCCAATGACAGTAGCTAAACCCCAACGCCAGTAGCTAAACTTCAACGCCAGTAGAGAAACCCCGCCAGCCGCTAAACTCCGACAGCATCTATGCCTCAACGCCAGCAGCTATGCCCCAAGGCAAGCAGCTATGCCCCAACGCCAGCAGCTATGCCCCAACGCCAGCAGCTATGCCCCAACGCCAGCCGCTAAATCCCAACACCAGTAGCTAAACCCCAATGAAAATAGCTAAACCCCAACGCCAGAAGCTAAACCCCAACGCCAGTAGAGAAACCCTAACGCAAAGCTAAACGCCGCCAGCCGCGAAACCCCGCCAGCCGCTAAACCATAACGCCAGCTGCTAAACCCCAACGCCAGCCGCTAAACCCCGCCAGCCGCTAAACCATAACGCCAGCCGCTAAACCCCAATGCCAGCCGCTAAACCCCAACGCCAGCCGCTAAACCCCAACACCAACATCTATGCCCCAACGCCAGCAGCTATGCCCCAACTCCAGCAGCTATGCCCCAAAGCAAGCAGCTATGCCCCAAAGCCAGCAGCTATGCCCCAACGCCAGCAGCTATGCCCCGCCATACGTGAAATCCCAACGCCAGCCGCTGTACCAGGCTGCCAAGTTTTGTCAGAGCAGTTCAGTATTCTAGTCGCTAAATCCCAACACCAGTAGCTAAACCCCAACACCAGTAGCTAAACCCCAACGCCAGTAGCTAAACCCCAATGCCAGTAGCTAAACTTCAACGCCAGTAGAGAAACCCCAACGCGAAGCTAAACCCCGCCAGCCGCGAAAGCCCAACGCCAGCCGCTAAACCATAACGCCAGCCGCTAAACCCCAACGCCAGCCGCTAAACCCCAACGCCAACATCTATGCCCCAACGCCAGCAGCTATGCCCCAACTCCAGCAGCTATGCCCCAAAGCCAGCAGCTATGCCCCAATGCCAGCAGCTATGCCCCAACGCCAGCAGCAATGCCCCAACGCCATACGTGAAATCCCAACGCCAGCCGCTGTACCAGGCTGCCGTTTTGTCAGAGCAGTTCAGTATTCTAGTCGCTAAATCCCAACGCCAGTAGCTAAATCACAACGCCAGTAGCTAAACCCCAACACCAGTAGCTAAACCCCAACGCCAGTAGCTAAACCCCGCCAGTAGCTAAAGCCCAACGCCAGCTGCTAAACCTCAACGCCAGCAGCTAAACCCCACCAGTAGCTAAACCCCGCATAGCTAAACCTCAACACCAGTAGCTAAACCCCAACGCCAGCCGCTAAGCCCCAACACCAGCTGCTAAATCCCAACGCCAGTAGAGAAACCCCAACGCCCGTAGAGAAACCCCAACGCCAGTAGCTAAACCCCGCCAGCCACAAAAAACCCCAACGCCAGTTGCTAAACCCCAACGCCAGCCACTAAACCATAACGCCAGCCGCTAAACCCCAACGCCAGTTGCTAAACCCCAATGCCAGCCGCTAAACCCCAACGCCAGTAGCTAAACCCCAACGCCAGTAGCTAAACCCCAACGCCAGTAGCTAAAGCCCAACGCCAGCTGCTAAACCTCAACGCCAGCAGCTAAACCCCGCCAGTAGCTAAACCCCGCATAGCTAAACCTCAACACGTAGTTAAACACCAACGCCAGCCGCTAAGCCCCAACACCAGCCGCTAAATCCCAACACCAGCCGCTAAGCCCCAACACCAGCCGCTAAACCCCAACGCCAGTAGCTAAACCGCAACGCCAGTAGCTAAACCCCAACGCCAGTAGCTAAACCCCAACGCCAGTAGCTAAACCCCAACGCCAGCCGCTAAACCATAATGCCAGCTGCGAAACCCCAATGCCAGCCTCTAAACCCCAACGCCAGTGGCTAAACCCCAACGCCAGCTGCTAAACCATATCGCCAGTAGCTAAACCCCAACGCCAGTAGCTAAACTTCAACGCCAGGAGAGAAAGCCCGCCAGCTGCTAAACTCCGACAGCATCTATGCCTCAACGCCAGCAGCTATGCCCCAAGGCAAGCAGCTATGCCCCAACGCCAGCAGCTATGCCCCAACGCCAGCAGCTATGCCCCAACGCCAGCCGCTAAATCCCAACACCAGTAGCTAAACCCCAATGAAAATAGCTAAACCCCAACGCCAGAAGCTAAACCCCAACGCCAGTAGAGAAACCCTAACGCAAAGCTAAACGCCGCCAGCCGCGAAACCCCGCCAGCCGCTAAACCATAACGCCAGCTGCTAAACCCCAACGCCAGCCGCTAAACCCCAACGCCAGCCGCTAAACCATAACGCCAGCCGCTAAACCCCAATGCCAGCCGCTAAACCCCAACGCCAGCCGCTAAACCCCAACACCAACATCTATGCCCCAACGCCAGCAGCTATGCCCCAACTCCAGCAGCTATGCCCCAAAGCAAGCAGCTATGCCCCAAAGCCAGCAGCTATGCCCCAACGCCAGCAGCTATGCCCCAACGCCATACGTGAAATCCCAACGCCAGCCGCTGTACCAGGCTGCCAAGTTTTGTCAGAGCAGTTCAGTATTCTAGTCGCTAAATCCCAACACCAGTAGCTAAACCCCAACACCAGTAGCTAAACCCCAACGCCAGTAGCTAAACCCCAATGCCAGTAGCTAAACTTCAACGCCAGTAGAGAAACCCCAACGCGAAGCTAAACCCCGCCAGCCGCGAAACCCCAACGCCAGCCGCTAAACCATAACGCCAGCCGCTAAACCCCAACGCCAGCCGCTAAACCCCAACGCCAACATCTATGCCCCAACGCCAGCAGCTATGCCCCAACTCCAGCAGCTATGCCCCAAAGCCAGCAGCTATGCCCCAATGCCAGCAGCTATGCCCCAACGCCAGCAGCTATGCCCCAACGCCAGCAGCTATGCCCCAACGCCATACGTGAAATCCCAACGCCAGCCGCTGTACCAGGCTGCCGTTTTGTCAGAGCAGTTCAGTATTCTAGTCGCTAAATCCCAACGCCAGTAGCTAAATCACAACGCCAGTAGCTAAACCCCAACGCCAGTAGCTAAACCCCAACGCCAGTAGCTAAAGCCCAACGCCAGCTGCTAAACCTCAACGCCAGCAGCTAAACCCCACTAGTAGCTAAACCCCGCATAGCTAAACCTCAACACCAGTAGCTAAACCCCAACGCCAGCCGCTAAGCCCCAACACCAGCTGCTAAATCCCAACGCCAGTAGCTAAACCCCAACGCCAGTAGAGAAACCCCAACGCCCGTAGAGAAACCCCAACGCCAGTAGCTAAACCCCGCCAGCCACAAAAAACCCCAACGCCAGTTGCTAAACCCCAACGCCAGCCACTAAACCATAACGCCAGCCGCTAAACCCCAACGCCAGTAGCTAAACCCCAACGCCAGTAGCTAAACCCCAACGCCAGTAGCTAAAGCCCAACGCCAGCTGCTAAACCTCAACGCCAGCAGCTAAACCCCGCCAGTAGCTAAACCCCGCATAGCTAAACCTCAACACGTAGTTAAACACCAACGCCAGCCGCTAAGCCCCAACACCAGCCGCTAAATCCCAACACCAGCCGCTAAGCCCCAACACCAGCCGCTAAACCCCAACGCCAGTAGCTAAACCGCAACGCCAGTAGCTAAACCCCAACGCCAGTAGCTAAACCCCAACGCCAGTAGCTAAACCCCAACGCCAGCCGCTAAACCATAATGCCAGCTGCGAAACCCCAATGCCAGCCTCTAAACCCCAACGCCAGTGGCTAAACCCCAACGCCAGCTGCTAAACCATATCGCCAGTAGCTAAACCCCAATGACAGTAGCTAAACCCCAACGCCAGTAGCTAAACTTCAACGCCAGTAGAGAAACCCCACCAGCCGCTAAACTCCGACAGCATCTATGCCTCAACGCCAGCAGCTATGCCCCAAGGCAAGCAGCTATGCCCCAACGCCAGCAGCTATGCCCCAACGCCAGCAGCTATGCCCCAACGCCAGCCGCTAAATCCCAACACCAGTAGCTAAACCCCAATGAAAATAGCTAAACCCCAACGCCAGAAGCTAAACCCCAACGCCAGTAGAGAAACCCTAACGCAAAGCTAAACGCCGCCAGCCGCGAAACCCCGCCAGCCGCTAAACCATAACGCCAGCTGCTAAACCCCAACGCCAGCCGCTAAACCCCAACGCCAGCCGCTAAACCCCAACACCAACATCTATGCCCCAACGCCAGCAGCTATGCCCCAACTCCAGCAGCTATGCCCCAAAGCCAGCAGCTATGCCCCAATGCCAGCAGCTATGCCCCAACGCCAGCAGCTATGCCCCAACGCCATACGTGAAATCCCAACGCCAGCCGCTGTACCAGGCTGCCAAGTTTTGTCAGAGCAGTTCAGTATTCTAGTCGCTAAATCCCAACACCAGTAGCTAATCCCCAACACCAGTAGCTAAACCCCAACGCCAGTAGCTAAACCCCAATGCCAGTAGCTAAAGCCCAACGGCAGCTGCTAAACCTCAACGCCAGCAGCTAAACCCCGCCAGTAGCTAAACCCCGCATAGCTAAACCTCAACACCAGTAGCTAAACCCCAACGCCAGCCGCTAAGCCCCAACACCAGCTGCTAAATCCTAACGCCAGTAGCTAAACCCCAACGCCAGTAGAGAAACCCCAACGCCTGTAGAGAAACCCCAACGCCAGTAGCTAAACCCCGCCAGCCGCGAAAACCCCAACGCCAGTTGCTAAACCCCAACGCCAGTGGCTAAACCCCAACGCCAGCCGCTAAACCATAACGCCAGCCGCTAAACCCCAACGCCAGTAGCTAAACCCCAACGCCAGTGGCTAAACCCCAACGCCAGCTGCTAAACCATACCGCCAGTAGCTAAACCCCAATGACAGTAGCTAAAACCCAATGCCAGTAGCTAAACTTCAACGCCAGTAGAGAAACCCCAACGCGAAGCTAAACCCCGCCAGCCGCTAAACCCCAACGCCAGCCGCTAAACCCCAACGCCAGCCGCTAAACCCCAACGTCAGCAGCTAAACCCCGCCAGCCGCTAAACTCCGACAGCATCTATGCCTCAACGCCAGCAACTATGCCCCAAGGCAAGCAGCTATGCCCCAACGCCAGCAGCTATGCCCCAACGCCAGCAGCTATGCCCCAACGCCAGCCGCTAAATCCCAACACCAGTAGCTAAACCCCAATGAAAATAGCTAAACCCCAACGCCAGAAGCTAAACCCCAACGCCAGTAGAGAAACCCTAACGCAAAGCTAAACGCCGCCAGCCGCGAAACCCCGCCAGCCGCTAAACCATAACGCCAGCCGCTAAACCCCAACGCCAGCCGCTAAACCCCAACGCCAGCCGCAAAACCCCAACGCCAGCTAAACCCCAACGCCAGCCACTAAACCCCAACGCCAACAACTATGCCCCAACGCCAGCAGCTATGCCCCAACTCCAGCAGCTATGCCCCAACGCCAGCAGCTATGCCCCAACTCCAGCAGCTATGCACCAACGCCAGCAGCTATGCACCAACGCCAGCAGCTATGCACCAACGCCAGCAGCTATGCACCAACGCCAGCAGCTATGCCCCAATGCCATACGTGAAACCCCAACGCCAGCCGCTGTACCAGGCTGCCAAGTTTTGTCAGAGCAGTTCAGTATTCTAGTACCTGAAAATCAGCATTTTGCTGTGGAGATTTGTATTTTTAAACGGTGCCATTTTGTTGAAAAAAATGTTTTTTATGTGCGGTCATACCCATGTAAGAGTACAAGAATACATAACTTTGCTACCAATTGACATGTCTTCTAGGCACCTTACTTGACAGTGCATTCATTGCCATCTCTTTGTATACTTCTGTTTGAACGGCTGCTTCCTGCTTTTAGCACCAGATGATGATGTAGAAGCCATAGAAACATAGAAACATAGAAATTAGGTGCAGGAGTAGGCCATTCGGCCCTTCGAGCCTGCACCGCCATTTAATATGATCATGGCTGATCATCCAACTCAGTATCCCGTACCTGCCTTTTCTCCATACCCTCTGATCCCCTTGGCCATAAGGGCCACATCTAACTCCCTCTTAAATATAGCCAATGAACTGGCCTCAACTACCCGCTGTGGCAGAGAGTTCCAGAGATTCACCACTCTCTGTGTGAAAAAAGTTCTCCTCATCTCGGTTTTAAAGGATTTCCCCCTTATCCTTAAGCTGTGACCCCTTGTCCTGGACTTCCCCAACATCGGAAACAATCTTCCTGCATCTAGCCTGTCCAACCCCTTAAGAATTTTGTAAGTTTCTATAAGATCCCCTCTCAATCTCCTAAACTCTAGAGAGTATAAACCAAGTCTATCCAGTCTTTCTTCATAAGACAGTCCTGACATCCCAGGAATCAGTCTGGTGAACCTTCTCTGCACTCCCTCTATGGCAATAATGTCCTTCCTCAGATTTGGAGACCAAAACTGCACGCAATACTCCAGGTGTGGTCTCACCAATACCCTATACAACTGCAGTAGAACCTCCCTGCTCCTATACTCAAATCCTCTTGCTATGAAAGCCAACATGCCATTCGCTTTCTTTACTGCCTGCTGCACCTGCATGCCTACCTTCAATGACTGGTGTACCATGACACCCAGGTCTCGCTGCATCTCCCCCTTTCCCAATCGGCCACCGTTAGATAATCTGCTTTCCCGTTTTTGCCACCAAAATGGATAACCTCACATTTATCCACATTAAACTGCATCTGCCAAACATTTGCCCACTCACCCAGCCTATCCAAGTCACCTTGCAGTCTCCTAGCATCCTCCTCACACCTAACACTGCCCCCCAGCTTAGTGTCATCCGCAAACTTGGAGATATTGCCTTCTATTCCCTCATCCAGATCATTAATATATATTGTAAATAGCTGGGGTCCCAGTACTGAGCCTTGCGGTACCCCACTAGTCACTGCCTGCCATTGTGAAAAGGACCCGTTTACTCCTACTCTTTGCTTCCTGTTCGCCAGCCAGTTCTCTATCCACATCAATATTGAACCCCCAATGCCATGTGCTTTAAGTTTGTATACTAATCTCTTATGTGGGACCTTGTCGAAAGCCTTCTGGAAGTCCAGATACACCACATCCACTGGTTCTCCCCTATCCACGCTACTAGTTACATCCTCGAAAAATTCTATAAGATTCGTCAGACATGATTTACCTTTCGTAAATCCATGCTGACCACTTTCTAAATGTGCTGCTATCCCATCTTTAATAACTGACTCTAGCAGTTTCCCCACTACCGATGTTAGGCTAACTGGTCTGTAATTCCCCGTTTTCTCTCTCCCTCCCTTCTTAAAAAGTGGGGTTACGTTTGCTACCCGCCAATCCTCTGGAACTACTCCAGAATCTAAGGAGTTTTGAAAGATTATTACTAATGCATCCACTATTTCTGGAGCTACTTCCTTAAGTACTCTGGGATGCAGCCTATCTGGCCCTGGGGATTTATCGGCCTTTAATCCATTCAATTTACCCAACACCACTTCCCGACTAACCTGGATTTCACTCAATTCCTCCACCTCCTTTGACCCGCGGGCCCCTGCTATTTCCGGCAGATCACTTATGTCTTCCTTAGTGAAGACGGAACCAAAGTATTCAATTGGTCCGCCATATCCTGGTTCCCCATGATCAACTCACCTGTTTCTGACTGCAAGGGACCTACATTTGTTTTAACTAATCTCTTTCTTTTCACATATCTATAAAAACTTTTGCAGTCAGATTTTATGTTCACTGCCAGTTTTCTTTCATAATCCATTTTTCCTTTTCTAATTAAGCCCTTCGTCCTCCTCTGCTGGTCTCTGAATTTCTCCCAGTCCGCCGATATGCTGCTTTTTCTGGCTAGTTTGTACGCATCATCCTTTGCTTTGATACTATCCCTGATTTTCCTTGTTATCCATGGATGCACTACCTTCCCTGATTTATTCTTTTGCCAAACTGGGATGAACAATTTTTGTAGTTCATCCATGCAGTCTTTAAATGCCTTCCATTGCATATCCACCGTCAACCCTTTTAGAATTAATTGCCAGTCAATCTTGGCCAATTCACGTCTCATACCCTCAAAGTTACCTTTCTTTAAGTTCAAAACCATTGTTTCTGAATTAACAATGTCACTCTCCATCCTAATGAAGAACTCAACCATATTATGGTCACTCTTGCCCAAGGGGCCACGCACAACAAGACTACTAACTAACCCTTCCTCATTACTCAATACCCAGTCTAAAATAGCCAGCTCTCTCGTTGGTTCCTCTACATGTTGGTTTAGATAACTATCCCGTATACATTCCAAGAAATCCTCTTCCTCAGCACCCCTGCCAGTTTGATTCACCCAATCTATATGTAGATTGAAGTCACCCATTATAACTGCTTTGCCTTTGTCGCAAGCATTTCTAATTTCCTGTTTGATGCCATCCCCAACTTCACTACTACTGTTAGGTGGCCTGTACACAACACCCACCAGCGTTTTCTGCCCCTTATTGTTTCGCAGCTCTACCCATACCGATTCCACATCCTCCAAACTAATGTCCTTCCTTTCCATTGTGTTAATCTCCTCTCTAACCAGCAACACTACCCCACCTCCTTTTCCTTTCTCTCTATCCCTCCTGAATATTGAATATCCCGGGATGTTCAGCTCCCAGCCTTGGTCACCCTGGAGCCATGTCTCCGTGATCCCAACTATATCATAATCATTAATGGCTATCTGCACGTTCAACTCATCCACCTTATTACGAATACTCCTTGCATTGAGACACAAAGCCTTCAGGCTTGTTTTTACAACGCTCTTACCCCTTATACAATTATGTTGAAAAGTGGCCCTTTTTGATTTTTGCCCTGGTTTTGTCTGCCTGCCACTTTTACTTTTCACCTTGCTACCTATTGCTTCTACCTTCATTTTACACCCCCCTGCCCCTCTGCTCTTGTACCCATCCCCCTGCCACATTAGTTTAAATCCTCCCCGACAGCAGTAGCAAACACCCCCCCAAGGACATTGGTTCCATTCCAGTCCAGGTGCAGACCGTCCTGTTTGTACTGGTCCCACCTCCCCCAGAACTGGTTCCAATGCCCTAAAAATTTGAATCCCTCCCCCTTGCACCATTTTTCAAGCCACGTATTCATCTGCAATATCCTCCTATTTCTGCTCTGACTGGCCCGTGGTACTGGTAGTAATCCAGAGATTATTACCTTTGAGGTCCTACTTTTAAGCTTATCTCCTAGCTCCCTAAATTCATCCTTTAGGACCTCATCCCTTTTTTTACCTATATCGTTGGTGCCAATATGCACCACGACAACTGGCTGTTCACCCTCCCCCTCCAGAATGTTCTGCAGCCGTTCAGTGACATCCCTGACCCTTGCACCAGGGAGGCAACATACCATCCTGGAGTCTCTTTTGCGGCCGCAGAAACGCCTATCTATTCCCCTGACAATTGAATCCCCTATTACTATTGCCCTTCCACTCTTTTTCCCCCCCTCATGTGCCGCAGAGCCACCCATGGTGCCATGAACTTGGCTGCTGCTGCATTCCCCTGATGAGCAATCTCCCTCAACAGTTTCCAAAATGGTATATCTGTTTAGGAGGGAGATGACCGCAGGGGACTCCTGCACTACCTGCCTACTGCTTTGCTGACTATTGGCCACCCGTTCCCCTTCCGTCCTCTTACCTTTTACCTGCGGTGTGACCAACTCACTGTACGTGCTGTCCACGACTTTCTCAGCGTCGTGGATGCTCCAGTATGAATCCAACCGCAGCTCCAATCGTTCAATGCGGTCTGCCAGGAGCTGCAGCTGTACACACTTCCTGCAAACATAGTCACCAGGGACACCGACCATATCCCTGATCTCCCACATGTTGCAGGCTGAGCAAACCACGGGGCCAATCTCCACTGACATATCCTACTCCCAATTTAACTATATTAAATATTAAAAAACACAAAACTTTATCTGTTAAACTTTACTAATAAATACTGTACCCTTAACTCCCAGAATCCTTACCTCCCAGAATCCTTATCCCCCAGAATCCTTACCTCCCAGAATCCTTACCTCCCAGAATCCTTAGCCTAAAGGCAAAAATGTAAAAATGTAAACCAATCAGAGGCTTCCTCTGAACCAATCAGAGGCTTACCCCAGACTCCTTCTCTGGAACGTTGGCGATTTGGTCGCAGGTACTCCTCCCCCTCTCACCAACGGCTCCCTGGGCCTCTGTGGAAACAAGCCCCGCGGTGTATTTTATACTTACAGCGCAGGTACTCCTCCCCTCTCTCGGCTTCCATTTTGGAAGCCGCCCTCTCCCTCCCTCTCACTCCCTCCCCAAACAGTCTGTGACCAACAGTGCTGTCTAAAGGCAATTGCGCTCCAGTTGGTAGTGTTATAATTAGACCCCACAGCACTTTTCGGTTTAAATTCCCACGCGCTAAACTGACAGCGCTGCTTAAACCTGTAGCGGGACAGGCAGATCAAAGCTTACAAAAATAATCTTCCAGATCTTGAAATTTAAAATACTAATAATATTTTGTTACAGTATGACTTTTAATATCCTTGCAGTTTTTCAGCAGCAAGATGAAACAGGAAGTCGGGCCGAATAAAAACAATATCGTAAAAAGCTAATCTATACATCCTTATTCTTATCACATTTCCGTACAAAATACGGAAAATCCGTACTTCTGTGTAGCCCTGTTAAACCCCAACACCTGCCGCTAAACCCCAACGCCAGTAGCTAAACCCCATCGCCAGTAGCTAAATACCTATGCCAGTAGCTAAACCCCAATGCCAGTAGCTAAACCCCAACGCAAGTAGCTAAACCACAACGCAGCTGCGAAACCCCAATGCCAGCCTCTAAACCCCAACACCAGCCTCCAAACCCCAAGGCCAGTAACTAAACCCCAACGCAGCTGCGAAACCCCAATGCCAGCCTCTAAACCCCAACGCCAGCCTCCAAACCCCAAGGCCAGTAGCTAAACCCCAACGCCAGTAGCTAAACCCCAATGCCAGCCGCTACACCCCAACTCCAGTAGCTAAACGCCAACGCCAGCCACTAAACCTCAACGCCAGTAGCTAAACCCCAACGCCAGTAGCTAAACCCCAACGGCAGTAGCTAAACCCCAACACCAGTAGCTAAACCCCAAAGCCAGCCGTTAAACCCCAACGCCAGTAGCTAAACCCCAACGCCAGTAGCTAAACCCCAACGCCAGTAGCTAAACACCGCCAGCTGTGAAACACCAACACCTGTAGCTAAACTCCAACGCCAGCTGCGAAACCCCAACACAAGCCGCAAAACCCCAACGCCAACCACTAAACCCCACAAGTAGCTAAACCCCAACGCCTGTAGCTAAACCCCAACGACAGTAGCTAAACCCCAACGCCAGCCACTAAACCCCAACGCCAGCCGCTATACCCCAACGCCAGCCGTTGTACCCCAACGCCAGCCGCTATACCCCAACGCCAGCCGCTATACCCCAACGCCAGCCGCTAAACCCCAACTCCAGTCGCTAAACCGCAACGCCAGTAGCTAAACCCCAACGCCAGTACCTGAAAATCAGCATTTTGTTGTGGAAATTAGTATTATTACACGGTGCCATTTTGTTGAAAAAAAATGTGTTTTTTATGTGCGGTCATACCCATGTAAGAGTACAAGATGATGATGGAGAAGCCATTTTGGAAGCCTCCCTCTCCCTCCCTCGCACTCTCGCCCTCCCTCTCCCTCCCTCGCATCTCTCCCTCCCCCAATGCCAGCCGCTAAACCCCAACGCCAGTAGCTAAACACCAACGCCAGTAGCTAAACGCCGCCAGTAGCTAAACCCCAACGCCAGTAGCTAAACCCCAAAGCCAGCAGCTAAACCCCAGCGCCAGTAGCTAATCCTCAACTCCAGTAGCTAAACCCCAACGCCAGCCGCTAAACCCCAACGCCAGCCGCTAAACCCCAACGCCAGCCGCTAAACCTCAACGCCAGCCGCTAAACCTCAACGCCAGTAGCTAAACCCCAACGCCAGCCGCTAAATCTCAACGCCAGCCGTTAAACCCTAACGCCAGCCGCTAAACCCCAACGCCAGCCGCTAAACCCCAACGCCAGCCGCTAAACCCCAACGCCAGCCGCTAAATCCCAACGCCAGCCGCTAAACCCCAACGCCAGCCGTTAAACCCCAACGCCAGCCGTTAAACCCCAACGCCAGCTGCTAAACCCCAACGCCAGCCGCGAAACCCCAACGCCAGCCGCGAAACCCCAACGCCAGCCGCTAAACCCCAATGCCAGCCGCGAAACCCTGCCATCCGTTAAACCCCAACGCCAGCCTCAAAATCCCAACACCAGCCGCTAAACCCCAACGCCAGCCGCTAAACCCCAACGCCAGCCGCGAAACCCCAACACCAGCCACGAACCCCAATGCCAGTAGCTATGCCCCAACGCCAGCAGCTGTGCCTCAACGCCAGCAGCTATGCCCCAATGCCAGCCATGAAACCCCAACGCCAGCAGTTATGCCCCAATGCCAGCAGCTATACCCCAACGCCAGCAGCTATACCCCCAACGCCAGCCGCTGTACCAGAGTCGTCAAGTTTTGTCAGTGCATTTCAGTATTTTAGTACCTGAAAAACAGCATTTTGCTGTGGAAATCCGTATTTTTACGCAGTGATTTTGTCGAAAAAAATGTTTTTTATGTGTAGTCATATCCATGTAAGAGTATGCATAACTTTGCTACTAATTGACATGTCTTCTACGCACCTTACTTGACAGTGCAATTGCAGTATCCAATGGCAAGTCCACGTGGTTGGGCTCAAAGTCAGGCTCGAGCAAGGCCGCCAGCTCCATGATATTTGGGCGCAGTGGCACATTTTACTTTTCTGTTTAACAATGTCTCTCTGGCTTTGGTCTTTAAGAAGATGGTACGAAGATAAGAACCCATTTAGAATCCTCAGGTTTCATGGGGATAAATCCTTGGGAAAGATTAACCCGGAGAATACCGGCTGGCAGACAGTCCCCAATGGCCAAGTCCAAAAACAAAGGCACTCAGTAAGTCAGGTGCCATCTAACTGAACATAAATGGACAGAGGTCATTTCCAGGGCTCCAAATTAACGGTTGCCCGGGTGCCACTGACCACTCAAAGTGCCGCCGGGCAACCTATATGGCGAGTCATTTTGCCCGGCTTGGCAACTTGGTTTATACCGAAGATAGATACAAAAAGCTGGAGTAACTCCGCGGGTCCGGCAGCATCTCTGGAGAAAATGAACGTGACGTTTTGTGTCAGCGACGGTTGTGGGAAAGTGTGGCGTGACGGAGGGTCGGAGCAAATGACGGGCCCCGCACAGCAGCAGCGGTGACGGCTCCATCTCCTCCTCCTCACGCAACCCGCCCGGCCTGATAACGGCCGTTCCTGCCACTCCACCAATGGCGCTTTTAAAACAAACCCTTGGAGGAGGGAGGTGTCGGTCAGAGGCGGAAGTAGAGTGGGGGGGTGATTGGAGGAGGGAGACATGCCAAAACACTCTCGGCAGGATCCCGGCTCTCCGACGCTGCAATCGCTGCCGAACCGCCACTGGTCGATTCCCCCACCAACCCGAGAGCCTCCACACGCCCGGGGGTGGCCGTCGGGAGTCAGACGGGCGAGGTGCCCCCAGGCCCACAGCCAGCACAAAAACCAGCTCACTCTGTCTGTCCCGCCAGGTTAACCAACAGCCCCGTCTGGATTGAGTCAGGGCTGTAGGCGAGACAGGCAGTTGAGCTGCATTTAGCGCTGGATTGAGCTGAAATTTCCGTTCACAGAAGCCTCGCGCATGTGTGTGAGTGTGCGAGTTGCGATTTCCGTGTATGACAGATGTTGTCCAAGGAGCGCTGGCCTTCCTTCCCACCTCCTCTGCCCTTCCTCTCTCTCTCTCTTACGCCCCCTCCACTCCCATTATCCTGAGACCCCTCCACTCCATCCCGCATTGATCCCCACTCCTGCCTCTATTCAGTGCTCATTGACATCCCCTGTGCTCCCTACTCCCACCCCCCGCCCCCCATCTATTCATCCTGCACTGATCTCCCTAGCCACCTTGCATTGATTCTCCTGCCACTCCCCATCAATCCTACACTGGTCCCCCAATTCATCGTGTACTGACCCCCCTTCCCATCCATCCTACACTGCTCACGCCTTCATCCTGCACTGCTCCCCCCATCCATCCTGCACAGATTCCCCCCCCATTCAACCCCACTGTCACACCGCGCTCTCCCCTCACAATTTTATCTACTCCAACCGACACACACTAATTCCCCTGCCTCAATCCATCCAACCCCCCCCCCCCCCCCACCACCATCTATCCATCCTGCACCATCTATCCATCCTGCACATACCCCCCCCCCCCCTCCCGCCCCCCTATGTCTTCAGCTAACATTGACCGTGTTGGAATGCGATCAAATATGTTTTAATTCCCAATGTTGTTATTTGTTTTAATCCATAAAGATGGATTAATTAAATTGTGAACACGTGAAACCATTAAACCGTAGTGTTCGATTGTCACTGACAACGTTATTACAGTAATTCATTTTAATGCAAATCAATGCTCTTAAACATGGAGTATCACCACTGTAGTTATTTAATGAGCAACATTCACAACTATACATTGGATGTATCCAGTTTTACTTCTAGTCAGTCATATACATCACAATGTGTGTCAGGAGATATTTCAGTTGAAATTTTCACGTTTATTCTGGTGGGAATGATGGAAAAAGCGTTTATCAACAATTTTTTTTTTTAAATGGTGCTTACAAACTGGGATCTTCATTGCCACATACATCTAACCTGAATATCCGGTAATGTGGCATCTTAGAAACATAGAAATAGGTGCAGAGGTAGGCCATTCGCCTTCGAGCCTGCACCGATATTCAATATGATCGTGGCTGATCATCCGACTCACGTATCCATTCCTGCCTTCTCTCCACACCCTCTGATCCCCTTAGCCACACAGGCCACATCTAACTCCCTCTTAAATATAACCAATGAACTGGCCTCGACTACCTCTGTGGCAGAGAGTTCCAGAGATTCACCACTCTCTGTGTGAAAAAATTTCTTCTCATCCCGGTTTTAAAGGATTTCCCCCTTATCCTTAAGCTGTGACCCCTTGTCCTGACTTCCCCAACATCAGGAGCAATCTCTGCATCTAGCCTGTCCAACCCCTTAAGAATTTTGTAAGTTTCTATAAGATCCCCTCTCATTCTCCTAAAGTCTAGAGAGCATAAACCAAGTCTATCCAGTCCTCCTCATTATAGACAGTCCCTGACATCCCAGGAATCAGTCTGGTGAACCTTCTCTGCACTCCCTCTATGGCAATAATGTCCTTCCTCAGATTTGGAGAACAAACTGTATGCACTACTCCAGGTGTGGTCTCACCAAGACCCTGTACAACTGCAGTAGAACCTCCCTGCTCCTA